>JAFIRS010002393.1:0-220410 GCA_018342105.1 Gonioctena quinquepunctata
GCACATCTTTGGATTTCATCTTCATCGAAGCAAACATTCAAATCATAGACTGTAGCATGGAGGACATCTTGACTCAAAGCATTCAAGTAGGAGTTCAATCTCTCGATGGCTGTATTGATGTCCACGGCTTCCGTCCAACATTGACTCGAGTAATGCATCCACATATTGAAAACTGAAACGAAAAAAAGAATTGTTAATATATTCCATTGATATTCAAATAATTTTACTTACATCAGAAAATGTGATGCTCCAAATATAGTACTTCTACACTGAATGTTATTTTTAATGGAGAAATATCTATATTCAACATAAAATCACTATATCCTAACTATTAACATATAAACAATATTATCATTTAATGTAGTTGAATTCTACTAGAGGACGAGTTCTCAAACTCCCTGCTACTTGTGGACTCTGACCCAAATATGTTATTGTATATTTGAAATCTGAAGCATTTATGCAACTGACATCGTCCGCATTGAATTCATCCGAAATACTTTTGACAACCATGATTTGAATAAAGTATCATTATCATCACGTAATGTCATTAGAATAGATCTCCCATATCGGGTTATACAAATCGTCATACCAAGTATGTTGAAAGCTTTACCGATGGGTAATGATGATATTGGTCTTTGTTCAAAAGCTCCCACCCTCTTTCAATTATTGAAGAATTGATTCTCTTCAAATCTACAACTTTTGGAAGAAAAGACATAGTAAGACTGTATGAAAAATATAGATTATTTCACCTTATAAAAAATACACTCACTGAATTGAGAAACTTCTCGTACTCTGTATTCACTCTGATGATATTATCTAACATCTGATTTCTCATCAACGACTCCACACATTTTTATAAGAGACATCCCCACTCCATTTCCAGTAGATGGGACTGTGAAGGTCATTACGCACTTGAGCATCAACACACTCATCAATACTCGCAGTTCACTCTTAGCTCTCTCACAGGATGAATGCCCTCCTCGCTTGAGAGTGCAAGGATTCATGAAGGTCATGACTACACAGAATATGTATGCCTACACCACAACATTAGTCAAGGTCAAACAAACATCGAGATCAAATCTTTGGTGCCGAAACAAATCCAACATCAAAACTCAAGGTCAAATCTCAAAGTCAAAACTTAATGTTATGAATCTCAAGGTCATATTCAAGGTCAAGTCGAATCTCAAAGTCGACCAAACCCAATATCAAAACTCAATGACAAATCTCAAAGTCAAATCTCAAGGTCAAACACACACACATTGCACACCTGCAACCATTCAAGGTCACACGTGACGTCATAGTGGTGGGGGGAGAGCCAGAACCGGCTTAAATCTCCTACTAAAATGAAATCAACACTTTTTCTGTAGACGGCTGGAAAAATTTGGATCCTCCAAAACATCCAATCCAAAAAGACAGCCTGAACTGTGGTGTATTCGTATTGATGTTTGCTGAATATATTATCAAGGGGAAGAAAAATAAAACGGAGCTAGACCCTTTTTCTTCTCGGGATTATTTAAAATACATCTCATTGATAATGGAACAAATATAAAAAATCCACCACCCAATCACATTATCAAACTGGATCCAAAAGACCCCCTCAATTCTGTTTAAAAAACTAAAGTAAATGAAGTGACTTATCCATTGAACCAATTCAACCTTTGCGAAATGCAAAATTTTTATCCGAACCTTGTGGGAGGCTCAAAAATTCAGAATTATTTCCATAAAATATTCCCAAGGTGTACAGGCTGGTCCATAACTGGAAGAAATGGAATGTTGATTCATTGATATATAAATTTAAATCGAAATGTTTGTACAAACTTATGTCCGATACACCAAAATTCGGTAAATTAGAACAATTTCACTTGACCGGCCCCCAAAGGGTCAAGTAAAGTAATCGTGCGAAAAAAAAACGAGATATGGACGGAATTATCCGTTTTGACTATCAATAGATCACCTTAAGTTTCCAGAATATTTATGGACCACCTTTTGGAGTGTATACGAATACGAATCACCTACCTTCGATTTCTTTTCATCCCACTCGGGATTCTTATCATTAATTAGGTACTTGATTGGAAATTTGTGAAGACACTCTATGTGATACATACATAAAAACTTTTTCGGCTATTTTTGTATGTTGCACATGGAAAAACTGTCAGTTGATTGGACTTCACATAAAAGATTGCGTGTTATCGTTTTCTATGCACATATCGAGTCAAAGACGTCGCCCCTGGGAGGGATACTGATATGCGACACTGAATAACGGTTTTCACAATTGGTCCCCGATATCTAGGTGATCATTTTTATATACTAATTTTTCTGTGATAACATTCTGAACCATGTACCTGAATTGCCTTGAATATTGTTAATGCCTCTAAAGAGTGATATTTTTCTTTATTAAAATGTATGTTAGGTAAATACGGAGAAAACCAATTTTAGGTTAGGTAGGTTAACAGAATAACGCAATAATTTTCAACAGTAACAACTCATGGAAACTTCCTTGATGTTTGCCATTCGCTTCTGGTATAGACTTGGAGTACCTTTGTAAGGGGCGCCGCAGTAGCGGAATTGGGCGCAATGGTGCAATTTATCCGCATTTGCCCCTTTGATCAAGAGAGTCTTTTTGAAGTTTGACAGTTTAGTTTTTTGTTACAAACGTAAAAAGTGCGGTTGCGGTGTGATTCGGCGTGTATAAACTTCGAATTAAATTGAGCCCTGGTTTTGGAAATTGTGCTAGTAATGAATAAAAAGCAGTTCGAGACCAGTCCGCATGAGGCTGCATCGTAGTATTCACTTGTAATTTATTGGTTGAAAAGTGTCTTATATTCTTGATGAAGCTAGTGCTTGCAACTGGGTCTTTACCTATTACAAGCCACTTTTTTTTTGAAAATCAGTCTGTGAAAAAAGAAACAGCATTAGTGCGTTCCTGTGTCAGGTGCAGGAAGTAAAAAAGATTAGGCCAGCATACATACTAAAGTGATCAACCAAAGAGCAGCGACAACAAATCAGTACTCTGTCGAATTAGAGGTGATTGAATACTTTCACAAACATTTGATGAAATTTTATAAAAAGACATCATTTTCCATATTATTGTCGGATTTCACGGTGGCATCATTTCTTGTTCTCAAAATATACGTCTTAAAAATGGCAAAACAATAAAAAATTGGGATTTTAATTCATTCGACTTTCCGACCGGTTTTGAAAATTTTCTCGATCATAGATGGAAAGAACACATTATTTTCCATATTATTGTCGAATTTCACGGTGGCATCATTTCTTGTTCTCAAGATATACGTCTTAAAAATGGCAAAAACAATAAAAAATTGGGATTTTAATTACATTTCGACTTTTTGACCCGATTTTAAGAATTTTTTCGATGATAGATGAAAAGAACACATAATTTTCCATGCGTTTGTCGGATTTCACGGTGGCATCATTCCTTGTTCTCAAAATATACGTCTTAAAAATGGCAAAAAAAATAAAAAATTGGGATTTTAATTCCATTTGTTCCGACGGATTTTAAAATTTCTCGATAATTGAGAAGAACACATTGATTTTCCATATATTGTCGGATTTCACGGTGGCATCATTCTTGTTCTCAAATATACGTCTGAAAAATGGCAAAACAATAAAATTGGGATTTTAATTCCATTTCGACTTTCCGACCGATTTTGAAAATTTCTCGATCAAAGATGGGAAAGAACACATATCATTTTTCATACGAATGTTGGATTTTACGGTGGCATCATTGCTTGTTCTCGAAATATACGTCTGAAAAATGGCGAAAACAATGAAAAATTGGGATTTTAATTCCATTTCGACTTTCCGACCGGATTTTGAAAGATTTCTCGATCAAAGATGGGAAGAATTTAATTCCATCATATTATTGTCGAATTTGGGGCCCAAAAAAAAAATTTTAAAAAATTTCGGAAAGGAAAACTTTTTCAGCCAGAGCTCTTCGGACCTTTGGATGGTTGACTACTCCGTACTGATGAGGGCCAAAACAGCCTGAAACCGGTATGCGGATTGTTAGGTGAACACGACATAAATTAAACATAATCGAGCTTATCAGAAAGAAATATATATGGAGGTATGCATGGATTTTCAGGTGAATATCATTCAACGTTCTGCGTGGTATTTGCCAGGAAAGTAGTTGTTTTTCACCTGAGATCAACCATTTTCTGGTTCAATTTATATTGAATTTTTATGTGAAATAAACCGTTTAATTCGATTTTTCTATTTATTCCACTTCACATGGCGTTTATCTTTCACTATATGCTAGTCGGGCTTGCCACTCCTACTGAGAAGGAATCTTTCATTTAGAAACCTATCGAGGTGGGAGATTTTCGGAGTGTTTCTTTCTGTCACTAGGTACCGCCAGTTAAAAGTTTTCTTTTCCGGCGTACCTATAGGTGTTATAGACTCGATGATGGTTTTGGTTATGTCGTGTCTCGCTTCAGCCAGAGCTCTTCGGACCTTTGGCTGGTTGACTACTCCGTACTGATGAGGGCCAAAAAAGCCCGAAACCGGTATGTGGATTGTTAGGTGAACACGACGTAAATTAAATAAAAAAAATTTCATTCAATCCATTTATATGGAGGTATGCATGGATTTTCAGGTGAATATCATTCAACGTTCTGCGTGGTATTTGCCAGGAGAGTAGTTGTTTTTCACCTGAGATCTACTATTTTCTGGTTCAATTTATATTGAATCTTTTATGTGAAGAAAACCGTTTAATTCGATTTTTCTATTTATTCCACTTCACATGGCGTTTATCTTTCACTATATGCTAGTCGGGCTTGCCACTCCTACTGAGAAGGAATCTTTTATTTAGAAACCTATCGAGGTGGGAGATTTTCGGAGTGTTTCTTTCTGTCACTAGGTACCGCCAGTTAAAAGTTTTCTTTTCCGGCGTACCTATAGGTGTTATAGAGTCGATGATGGTTTTGGTTATGTTGTGTCTCGCTTCAGCCAGAGCTCTTCGGACGTTTGGCTGGTTGACTACTCCGTACTGATGAGGGCCAAAAAAGCCTGAAACCGGTATGCGGATTGTTAGGTGAACACGACATAAATTAAACATAATCGAGCTTATCAGAAAGAAACATTTGCATTCAATGTTCATTTATATGGAGGTTTGCATGGATTTTCAGGTGAATATCATTCATTGTTCTGCGTGGTATTTGCCAGGAAAGTAGTTGTTTTTCACCTGAGATCTACCATTTTCTGGTTCTATTTATATTGAATCTTTTATGTGAAGAAAACCGTTTGATTCGATTTTTCCATTTTTCATACTATTGTTAGATTTCACGGTGGCATCATTCCTTGTTCTCAAGATATACGTCTTAAAAATAGCAAAAACAATAAGAAATTGGGATTTTAATTACATTTTGACTTTCTGACCGGATTTAAAAAAATTTATCGATCACAGATGGAAAGAACACATCATTTTCCATATTATTGCCGAATTTCACGGTGGTATCATTCCTTGTTCTCAAAATATACGTCTTAAAAATAGCGAAAACAATAAAAAATTGGGATTTTAATTCCATTTCGACTTTCCGACCTGAATTTAAAGAATTTTTCGATCATAGATGGAAAGTACACATCATTCTCCATATTATTGTCGGATTTCACGGTGGCGTCATCCCTTGTTCTCAAGATATACATCTTAAAAATAACGAAAACAATAACAAATCGGGGTTTTAATTACTTTTCGACTCTCCGACTGACCTTAAATCCCCCCACATACCAATTTTTATTACAAAACTCGTCCGCCATCTTGAATGAAATAATTTTGACATAAAATCATAATCTCCGACCTCAGAACCCCACATACCAATTTTGAATCTGACCACAAATCTCGTCGGCCGTCTTGGGGCCGCCATTTTGCTTTTTTGACAAACATTATCTCATACATTGTCAACGGAATTATAACCACCTGCAAAATTCCAAGTTATCGGACGCCTAGGGTTCAACTTTACTTGCAAGATTTGACCCAAACTAATGAACAAACACACAAGTGAAAAAACTTAATAAAAGCTTGTGAAAAAATATTCGATCACCATTAAAAAGAACACATAATTTTTCATAATCTGGTAGAATTCCAAGGTGACTTTTCCCTTCGTTCTTGAGTTACTTGACATCATGAAGATTCATTGATACTATCCGAATTTTCTTGCTTCATTCTCAAATTTTCAATTTTTTCAACTGTGATACATAGGCACAATGGTTTTCATTGTATTACGTTCTTTTCGAATTATATTTGTGAGATTCCTCTCCTCAAGAACCATAAAAAATAATTTTGAACTGCATGAAATCCGCCCCATCAAATCGTTGCTGGCAACGATTTTCCTAGAAACGTTGCTGACGAATTCGTTGCTAACTTGACTCACATTAATTCGTACTACTGGCATGGATGTTCATGGTGTCGGTCGTAAAAATGTGTTCAGAAAATGTGTTCGTCTATGGCTAACTATAGATTGGTGGAAAACCACAACACAAATGACGTGAATAAGTCAATAAGTATCTGACATGAGCGACATGGATCACGAAGAAAATATAAAGTATTATACCAGAGACAAATTTTGCTGAACCCACTCCACAACCACAACCTGATCAATGATAACTGTCATTCAGATGTCGGCGGTAGTAATGACCTTCATTTCAACACTGATACAATGATATCATCGGCAACAATGATGCAAACTCGGGAAAAAATATCATCGACAATAATGCCATTCCCAACGACCAAGCTGATGTTTATACACAGGATTTTATAATTATACATTTTGATACCTCCTTTCAGAATATATTTTATATTTTTTTCAGTAACTCAACTCTTGACATATTTTTTAGGTTTTGAAAATGGGAAAATGCAGCCTCCAAAATATCAAGGCTAAACAGGTTAGTTCTCTTTATATATTTCCTCAATTCTGTTCTCAATATCAGAGAAAAATAAGTAAAATGTCAATTGTGGAATATTTTGTATATCTTTGAAAACATAAACTGAACATAAACATAATATAAATCTGAATGACAATGGACTACCTAAGTCTGACGTCAAAAATGGGTGGGGCTTAGCGAACTTTTCCAAACAATTCAGGAATTTTCACCCTTTTAGATGATTTTATTATCATTGTCGAAGAATTCATTCATAGAGTATAGCTTCAACACATGTTTTCAAACCATGCTATATCTGGAAGATGATGAGTAACTATATTTCAATTGAAAAAATAACATAAACTCAACAAACATAACAATTCTTGAATTTTCATTAAAAACCTTAACTACCTGACTGACACAATGAAAAATTTACGCGATTATTCTCATTATCAACGGAAGCAGATACATTAAACATATAAATAATTTCTTATGGAGTTTCAACATGTTAACTCGGTGTGTTTGGAAAGGTTCGTTAAACTCCGCCCTTTTGTGACGTCAGGACTTAGGAAGTCTATAGTCGGTGACCTTGAGAATCAATATCCCGTCGAATTCATCTGCTGGTATAACTAATTAAATCAACATTCCGATTCGACACTATTCTCTTCTATTGATGGAAAAATAAAATAACATCAAGAAAACAAAACAATCAACTTTGTAGGATTTGAAATACCTTTTTATTTATAACAAATTTCCTTGATGATCAGCAGGTACAATATACTGCTCTTCAACGCTATCTCTCTAAGCGATATTTGCTCATTTCATGAGATGTGAAATAAAACTTTCAAAAACTCACCTGAAATGTCGATATTATTATAACCACCAATTCGAGAGAAAGTGAAACTTTTTGTTTGTGCTAGCATAAATGAACCTTGCGCCTATAAGCTCCTTTCAAAACGTTGGAAAGCTCTATACCTGTCGCCGTACTGGTACATCGCCGGGATCTAGTGTGATATTTCAAACACTTTGAATACACAAATAGCAAATCAACTTTCTTATCAATAGAAAATTAATTAGTTTTTGATTTGAAGTGTGAATGATTCACCTTTTGGATTTGTTTTTACAAGCTTTTATTTAACTTGCTTCGTTCGTATGTCATTCTGTCATTCATTCCGGTTCAAAATTTGTAATTCATTTTTGGAGCACTTGCCGACATCCCATTGAGCTGAAATTTGGCAGGTGTTCCTAATTCCAAAGACAATACATTATGAAATTTTTGTTAGAGAAAAAAATGGCGACTCCAAGATGACGGACGAGTTTTGTGATTATGGTACGATTCGATTCAAAATTGGTATGTGGGGGTTTTCGGGGTCGGATATTATTAATTTTTTGTCAAAAATGTATAAACTCAAGTTGGCGGCTCCAAAGCGGAGGAGCTTTGTGTTTATGGTCCGACTCTATTCAAAATTTGTATGTGGGGGTTTTCGGAGTCGGAGCTTATGAATTTTTTGACAAAATTT
This sequence comes from Gonioctena quinquepunctata, assembly GCA_018342105.1. NCBI lineage: Eukaryota > Metazoa > Arthropoda > Insecta > Coleoptera > Chrysomelidae > Gonioctena > Gonioctena quinquepunctata. Next base: position 8,397 of record JAFIRS010002393.1, read on the forward strand.
ATGAAATTGAAATAACGGCTCATGGAATTTTTGTTAGAGAAAAAACAAAATGGCGCTCTGAGATGGTGGACGAAATTTAGGTTTATGGTCCGATTCGATTCAAAATTGGTATGTAGGGGTTTTCTGGGTCGAAGATTCTGATTTTTTTATCAGAATTAACAAATTCAAGATGGTGGGCGAGTTTTGTAATTATGGCCCAATTCGATTCAAAATTGGTATGTCGGGTTTCTGGGGTCAGAGATTATGAATTTAGTCGAAGATTATTGATTTTCAGTTAAAATTCATAAATTGAAGATGAAAATCCCAAGATAGCAGATGAGTTAATTTTTAGATGGTCTCCTCATTGAAGCACTAGATAGCTCAGAACTTACAGGAGAAAAAGGCTTCATAATAACGATGCCTTAACAAAAATGCATAGACTAAGGCGTACTAAAGTACTAAGAAGCACAAAATGAAATAATTAATGAAAAACATTTTCAAACACAGGCTTTCATGCAAATGCACTGAAAAGTAAAAAATAATTGCTTTGGATGGGTGACGTGGGTTATTCTGTGAGTTATAGATTTAAAAGCTTGTCGCGCAAAGTTTTCAGTTCGAAAATTTTTGAATCTATAACTCATGAAATAACCTACGTCACACATCCATAGCGATTATTTTTCACTTTTCAGTGCATTTGAATGAAAGCTTGTCTTTAAAGAGGTTTTTTATTGATTATTTCATTATCAATTCTATTTGACATTTACTCTATTTAATTCCATGAACTACATAATTCAAGTTTAAAATATATCCTTTGGGGAGACGTAGATGATCTAAAAATACACATTATATTGCATAAAAGTATTGAGGTTATAAATCTTCTTTTGTTTTTTCGTGATTATTAACTTTATCGAATTGTAATTGATTTCGATTTGATTTCACGTTTGACTTTCTCATTCAAACTGAAATTATTTTAATTTTTTTCAACTCAAAAACAACTTTCAAGAATGAACAAGGATAAACTCAGGCATGTGTTATAAATCTGTGGATTTTTATTTGATTCAATTCTGAGGGATTATTCGCAAAAGGCAGCCCCAAATGTCGTCTGGAAATACATTTTATTTTCGAATATTTTCATTACAAAGATATTGAAATAGTCCTCAAGTTCAATATTCAGTTTAATAGCAATCACATTTTGAGGTATTTTTTTTTATTTCGTGAATTTTCTATGGTCCGACCTCGATGATGTTCTTTATGGACACAAACTTAGAAGAAACACGAGATGTGATGCTGAGCTGAACTCAGGAAGAATAAGACTATTGAAGTTGAAGGTGGATCTCGTAGTAAAGAAACTAACTGAAAATGAAAATTCACTGAATGAAAGCAACTATGAAACAGAGGAGTTAGTTACCCAAACGCATCCTCATATTTCTAAAGGCTGCTAGCACTAGGAAGTTGCCATTGCTATGAAGGTTATTCCGAAACCACCTGGTGGATGATAAATTAATTGAAAAACATCGAAAAAGTGATTTACTTGTAAAGAAAAACAGGTTGAGGTATGAAGCATTGAATTGGAATTTCAATTCAATTTATTCAATTCATTATTTTCATACCGATATTCAATTTGTGTTGTTTTCATCATTGGATTCTTGAAATCAATCATATAAATAACATGAGATTACAATCTACAAGAATTATTATATACTTGAGAGCACTATGGTACTTGTGTTGTGCTTTGTATCCAATTAGTAAGGAATCAATGGATTGTAATTGAAAAAAAAAATCTTATATTTTGTTAGTATGTCATTAGTGTGTTTTGACTAGTTTTTATCGAAGAACATGTGAATAGTTTTCTTATATTTTAGTTTATTTTCTCAATGAGTGGTTGGTTTTCTAGCATATTTTTTTGATAGATGTTTTATATATTTTAATTTTTGTATATTTTTTATACTCTATGACTGAAGCGTTAAAAATTCTTGGGGCAAAGTAAGGGACGAATCTTTGCGTGTGGGTATTTCTGAAAAATGGTGGGTTGATAAATAAGTTTTCTCTCGCTCTAGTTGTTTCTGATTTTGTATGTATGGTAGCAGGGCCGGATTGAAAGGTGTGGAGGCCCTGGGGCAACAAAGGAGTGGAGACCCCTAATTATTTTTCAAACAATTAATTTTTATTTATTGCGGAACAAATCAAATTATTTCGACACGAGCATATGTAGGTATAATAAAATACAAGAAATAAATTGAATTACAGCGTAAACGAATGGATTCTTGCGAGCTTTTTTCGACGAAAAATCATTGATGATTTCGGTCAAATCCAGCATTCGGAGAAAATCATTCTCAATGCTAAGAAGCGATAACTTTGATTGGCGGCTTTGTCTCATCGTAATTCGCCTCTTTTTTTTGATTTTGGAAAATGAACGCTTTCCAGTGCAATTTGACATCATCACATTCTCAGTTGTAATATCACAATAGAGTGAAAATAATTCGACAGATTTTCGAAAACTTGTTGCCAGGCAATAGTCAAGAGAGACCAACTGGCTCGAGTGGCTATTGCCAACAAGTTTGAGAAAGAAATCTAGATAATTATTGTCTACTATATCGAACTCTCGTGTGGTATTCTTTAGATTATTTTTTGATGTTACGATCACAAGCACATTTCCTTGCAAAATTATATAATGTACTAAACCGGTTTTGATTCATTTCACACTTTTCATGCGAATTGATGACAGACGTCAAATTAAAAATATAGGTTGTCAGACAATAAAAACAAAATACCTCAAATTATTCCCGCGACAATTTTCTGGGTGGAATATTCCCACTATTGATTGGCCAAAACGTATATGAATTATTTGAATTGAACATTTTCATTGGTTTCTAGCAATGTCAAAAAATAATCACTGTAATTTCAATGTTTAAAAATGTAGCTCTGAAATTTTGGTTTTCAAGAATTTGATAGTAGAACATCTTATATTGGTCTTTTTGATAGTCCTTTTTCAGAAGGATTTACATTTGTTGCGGAATGTCATCCTTCTCTTAGACTCACACTTTTAGATTTCGGGGATTTCTCTGTTACAAGCGCGCCACTCAGCGGACACTTGTCAACGCCAGAAAATAGGAAAAACAGGTATAGACGGGCAAAGTGTTTGTAGAATCGGCAGAAAAATAATCAACAGAATTTGAACTTTTGTTCTATTATGGAATGCGCACAGGGCTCTTATAAATAATTTGATGCAATCATATTCATAAATTGAAATATTATTTTCTTTTGCTTATGATTATTGAATTTCATTGTGTATCTAGATCGCTAGTGTCATTCGAAGAATACATCGACAGAAAATCCTTCATTTGATAGGAAAAAAAGGAATATTTTTTTTAAATTCAATTGTTCTTGTTTTTACAGCTAATTTCGATACGATATAATATTTTGTATAATAGTATGATGTTTTACTTGGTGATTGTTTCTCGCATATACACATGATTCATCAGATCGAAGATTAATATCAACCATGGATTTTGACAAGAATACGAAACATGTTTTTGAATGAACGATAAGTGCCATGTGAAGTGGAATGAATAGAAAAATCGAATTAAACGGTTTTCTTCACATAAAGGATTCAATATAAAATTGAACCAGAAAATGGTAGATCTCAGGTGAAAAACAACTACATTCCTGGCAAATACCACGCAGAACTTTGAATGATATTCACCTGAAAATCCATGCATACTTCCATATAATATCAATGGACATTGAATGCAAATGTTTCTTTCTGATAAGCTCGATTATGTTCAATTCATGTCGTGTTCACCTAACAATCCGCATACCGGTTTCAGGCTTCTTGGCCCTCATCAGTACGGAGTAGTCAACCAGCCAAAGGTCCAAAGAACTCTGGCTGAAGTGAGACACAACGTAAACAAACCATCATCGATCTTGTAACACCTATAGGTACGCCGGAAAAGATAAACTTTAACTGGCGGTACCTAGTGACAGAAAGAAACACTCCGAAAATCTCCCACCTAGATAGGTTTCTAATAAAAGATTCCTTCTCAGTAGGAGTGGCAAGCCCGTCTAGCATATAGTGAACGATAAGTGCCATGTGAAGTGGAATGAATAGAAAAATCGAATTAAACGGTTTTCTTCACATAAAGGATTCAATATAAAATTGAACCAGAAAATGGTAGATCTCAGGTGAAAAACAACTACTTTCCTGGCAAATACCACGCAGAACGTTGAATGATATTCACCTGAAAATCCATGCATACTTCCATATAATATCAATGGACATTGAATGCAAATGTTTCTTTCTGATAAGCTCGATTATGTTCAATTTATGTCGTGTTAACCTAACAATCCGCATACCGGTTTCAGGCTTCTTGGCCCTCATCAGTACGGAGTAGTCAACCAGCCAAAGGTCCAAAGAACTCTGGCTGAAGTTAGACACAACGTAAACAAACCATCATCGATCTTGTAACACCTATAGGTACGCCGGAAAAGATAAACTTTAACTGGCGGTACCTAGTGACAGAAAGAAACACTCCGAAAATCTCCCACCTCGATAGGTTTCTAAATAAAGGATTCCTTTTCAGTGGGAGTGGCAAGCCCGTCTAGCATATAGTGAACGATAAGTGCCATGTGAAGTGGAATGAATAGAAAAATCGAATTAAACGGTTTTCTTCACATAAAGGATTCAATATAAAATTGAACCAGAAAATGGTAGATCTCAGGTGAAAAACAACTACTTTCCTGGCAAATACCACGCAGAACGTTGAATGATATTCACCTGAAAATCCATGCATACTTCCATATAATATCAATGGACATTGAATGCAAATGTTTCTTTCTGATAAGCTCGATTATGTTCAATTTATGTCGTGTTCACCTAACAATCCGCATACCGGTTTCAGGCTTCTTGGCCCTCATCAGTACGGAGTAGTCAACCAGCCAAAGGTCCAAAGAACTCTGGCTGAAGTGAGATACAACGTAAACAAACCATCATCGATCTTGTAACACCTATAGGTACGCCGGAAAAGATAAACTCTAACTGGCGGTACCTAGTGACAGAAAGAAACACTCCGAAAATCTCCCACCTCGATAGGTTTCTAAATAAAGGATTCCTCCTCAGTAGGAGTGGCAAGCCCGTCTAGCATATAGTGAACGATAAGTGCCATGTGAAGTGGAATGAATAGAAAAATCGAATTAAACGGTTTTCTTCACATACAGGATTCAATATAAAATTGAACCAGAAAATGGTAGATCTCAGGTGAAAAACAACTACTTTCCTGGCAAATACCACGCAGAACGTTGAATGATATTCACCTGAAAATCCATGCATACTTCCATATAATATCAATGGACATTGAATGCAAATGTTTCTTTCTGATAAGCTCGATTATGTTCAATTTATGTCGTGTTCACCTAACAATCCGCATACCGGTTTCAGGCTTCTTGGCCCTCATCAGTACGGAGTAGTCAACCAGCCAAAGGTCCAAAGAACTCTGGCTGAAGTGAGACACAACGTAAACAAACCATCATCGATCTTGTAACACCTATAGGTACGCCGGAAAAGATAAACTTTAACTGGCGGTACCTAGTGACAGAAAGGAACACTCCGAAAATCTCCCACCTCGATAGGTTTCTAAATAAAAGATTCCTTCTCAGTAGGAGTGGCAAGCCCGTCTAGCATATAGTGAACGATAAGTGCCATGTGAAGTGGAATGAATAGAAAAATCGAATTAAACGGTTTTCTTCACATAAAGGATTCAATATAAAATTGAACCAGAAAATGGTAGATCTCAGGTGAAAAACAACTACTTTCCTGGCAAACACCACGCAGGTTCCTTTGTAAGTAGGTGTTCATGTGTAAGGCGTGTGTGGCCTAGGCGAAGTCGAGAGATGACTACTTCATGGAAGCGGTTGGATGACGTGTCGGACCATGGTTGAAAAGCTGGTTTGATTTCCTTTAGTTTTGAGACTTTTGTTTGCCAATAGTGGTTCCATGTGTCAGCTATTCTAGAATGAAAGTAGGGTTTCAAGTCTGCTGCTAGTGTTCTCGTGTGGGGAATGAGTGCTGAATTCTCTAAGGCATCCTTCGCGTGTTTGTCAGCTAGGTCCTTTCCTCTCATGCCAGTATGAGAGGGAACCCATAGAAAAGTTACTGATTGATTGGAGCTAAGTAGTTTCAATTCTTCTTTGATCAGTTTTCCTAGGGGATGATGGGTATATGTTTTTGATATCAAGTGTAGAGAGTTCAGAGAGTCAGTTATGATCAGAAAGTTACTTCCAGATGCTGTTTTTATGAAACGGAGAGCTTTGTAGATTGCATGAAGTTATCCAGTGAGGATGGTAGCGGTTTCGGGTAGTCTGCATCCTTTAGTGATTTTATCTGTTACGAATGCGCAGGCCACACCACTGTTTGTCTTGTGGTGCGTCGGTGAAGATTTGTATATGTGAATGATATTGGGATATTATGGCTTGATATGTTGCATGGATCAATTGCGTATTTGTTTTTATTTTTTGTTCAGAGGGAGTAATTGGGTATTTGAGGATGGTGGGGTAATAGCCATGGTGGAGTGTGTGAGTACTGGAAGCTTGGATTGGGGGAATTTCCTGTAGTTGGATGAGAGCGAGAGAACGTTTGATCCTTTCGTAGAAAGGAAGATGTGCTTTTGCGTGTTGACTGATTGGAAAGTATCTGATTTGGTGAATGTTCTGGTCTTGACGTTTTGCTGCATAGGATAGACTCAGCTCTTGCCTTCTCAGGTGCAAAGGTAGCACACCGATTTCGCAGAGTAGACTATCGATGGGAGTAGTTCTGTAAGCGCCGGAGATAGTGCGGAGTGCATTGTTATGAATTGTGTCCAAGACTTTGAGAGTAGTAGTGGAAGCTGATGAATAGGATATGCAGCCGTAATCTAACTTCGAGCGGATCAATGTTTTGTATAATGTGAGTAACGTCTTTCCATCTGTGCCCCATTGTTTGTTTGCAAGACATCTAAGGAGGTTCAATCTCATTTGGCATGTTACAGATAAGTATCGAATATGGGGTTTCCAGGTGAGGGCTTGGTCGAATATTAGACCTAAGTATTTTATTTCAGTAGTATAGGACAATATTCGGTCGTTGAGTTTCAAAATTGGTAAGTCCTGGAGTTGCATTGGTCGTTTAGTAAAAACAATACATTTAGTTTTTTCTGGGGAGAATTTGAGTCTGCTTCTTGAAGACCAGGAATCCAGATTATTCAGTTCATGTTGTAGCAGGCAGGCCGCCATGCTTTGGATACTTTTGCCTTCTGTGAAAATAATGAGGTCATCAGCGAACAGTTGCTTGAACTGGTTTTTGAAGAGTTTTGAGTATGTCATTGATTCCTATGAGGAATAAAGTAGGACTTATCACAGAACCTTGTGGAGTGCCGTTTTGTGGATGTTGAACGGTTGATAAAGTGCCATTTGTTTTTACTTGATAGTGTCTATTTGAAAGGAAATTTTGGATGAAGGCTAGGATGTTGCCTTGATATCCCCAGGAATCCAGGGTTTTAAGTATTTTGTGGTGCCACGTCATGTCAAATGCCTTATATAAGTCGAAGAAGATTGCCATACATTTCTGGTTGTTTGAAAAGGCTTCATTGATGTTGGTTTCAAGGTCTACGAGATTGTCTGATGTGGATTTTAAGGGGCGAAAGCCCGCTTGTTCTGTGATCAATTGGTTATTCTCCTCTAAGTTCCACATGAGACGTTTGTTAATGATTTTCTCGAGCAGTTTGCATAAAGCACATGTGAGAGTTATCGGTCGGTAAGAATCAGCTTCGTTGGGGGGGTTGTTTGATTTCAATATTGGAATTATGTTGGCTGATTTCCATAATTCCGGAAATGTATGTTGTGTCCAAATTATGTTGAAAAATTCAAGTATAAAGTCGAGGGATTCTTCAGGTAGGTGCTTCAGAAAGGAAGCAGGTATGTCATCGGGTCCAGCAAATGAATCTTTCAACGTGGCTATTGCTTCGAGTAATTCGGCATTAGAGATTAGTGTGTTGATGGGATCAGTATTTGGAACTATTTGTAGGGGATTCTGTTCTTCTCTTTCTTTATATGTCAAGAATTTGTGGTCGTAATTGTTATTTGCTGATATTTTGCTGAAGTTTGTGGCCAGTTCATTCGCTATGTCCGATGGGTTAGTGATTGTCTTCCCTTGTGCTTCTAGTTCTTGAATGCCATGATGAGCATTTGCGCCAGTAATTTTCTTGATTTTCCTCCAAACCTTGGTGAGTTCTATTAATAATTTGCACATATTTATGCCAAGAGTCTCTCTTAGCTTTGTTGGTTACTTGCTTAGCAATAGCTCTTTTCTCTTTGAGTCAATTAGGTTGTATGTGGTGTTGTTAAGTTTGAAGGTATTCAGAATTTTTTACTCTGTTTTATTGCACGATCACAATTAGAGTTTCACCATGGTACTATCTTGTCCTTGTCGATGTATTTCGTTTTTTCCACTGCCTGTGATGCAGATTGTATTATGATTTCATTGAATTGTGAGAGGATGTCATCAATGGAGTTGTTTATTGATATGGTCGATATTTTCGTTTCGATGAGTTCTTGAAAGAGATCCCAGTTTGCTGCGTCCAGTTTCCATTTTGGATCGGGTGTATGGGGAGTTTTGGTGCTGCTGTTGTTGGTTATCATAATTGGAAAATGGTCGCTTCCATGCAAATCTTCGGCAACTCTCCATGTGTGGTCAATTGAAATGGGAGGACTACAAAGGGAAAGATCGATGGCTGACGTGCTTCCTGAGGCCAGATTGAAATGTGTGTTGGCACCGTTATCCGAACTGTTGATTGTATTAGCAATTTTTCTCCCAGAGGTGTTGTTTTCTGAGATCCCCAGATGATATTGTGTCCATTGAAATCTCCTAAGATCATTTTAGGTGAGAAAATCTGATCAATTAGGTTTCGGAGGTCATTTTCCTCTATATCACAGTTTGGAGGGATATATAAACTACAAAGATGCATTTTTTGTGATGTGCCAATTTCTACTGCAACGGCTTCAAGGGTTGTGTTGAGAGGAATATGTTTTGAAATTAAATGAGATTTCAAGTAGATGGCGACCCCTCCCGAAGCGTGGTCTCTGTCTGTTCGGTTTTTATGGTATATGTTGTATGATTTCGGTTTAGGCAATGAGAGTCCTTGAAATTTGTCTCCTGTATACATATGGCATCTGGTGAATGTAGATTTATGAGAATTTGAAGCATTGGTAGTCGTGTTCGGAATCCGTTGAGATTCAATTGCATAATGGTTCTGTACATTTTATTGACTTGAGAAAAAGAATAGTGGTAAGTAGGTGGATGAATCGTAAGTGGATGAATCGCTTTCAGCATCGATGGTACCTGGAGTGATAAGTTTCAGAAGTTTGGTCTTCAACTTGGTGCATCTAGTTTTAATTTTTTCGTCTGTTAGTTGAGGACGAATCTCTCCTAGCATTGTGATGATTTTTTGGGGTTCATTGATGTAGTCGTTGGCGAGAGCTAGTAGGTTTTTGCATCCATAGGAATTTTCTATGAAATTTTCCAGCTGTTGACTGTTGAGAGGATATTGAGGGGAATGGTTATCTATGAGTTTCTTTACGCTTTCAGGGAATCTGTAGGTATGATCTGTTTGGTGCTTTTCGCTTTTGTACTTTTTCTTGTGTTGCAAAAGTTTTGTCGGTGTCCTCAGGGGTGGGGGTGAGTATTTCTGAGACGCTCCGTTTCTGTGACGAAGTATTTGTTTGGTGATGATCTAGAGGGATATCGTTAATGTGGGGTTCTTCTTCGAGGACAGTTGTTGGTTGAGAGATGGTATGATCGATTGTTTCTGTTGGGATCATATGTGGTGGATGTGGGGTATGAATAATTTCTTGTGTGGTAGTTTTGGTATTGCTCTCAGATGTTAGTTGCTGCACTTGTGGGATGGATTGAGATTGTAGTGCTGTAGGATGAGTATATTGAGGTGGATTTTGATAATAAGGGGGTAGGGTTCGAGAGATGGAAACGGAGGGTAGGGAGATTATGGGCATGGTGCATTGTGATGCATTATGGCCATTTTGTTTGCATTTGAAGCAAGTGTGATTTTCTCTTGAAATAAAAATTCTATATGGTACTTCCTCGTAATCCAAGTCATTGTGTTCTGGTCTTTGTATATTTTCAGGAAGATGAATGTATATTTGCCTTCTGAAACTGAGGATATGACTATATGCCGGATCAAAGGCACCTATCTTTAGGGATGACATGGGAGACATAAGTTTCAATCCCATACTGAGGAGAATATTTGTAAGGAGTTCATGTGGAATGGTGGGGCTAACATTTGACAGGAGAAGTCTTTCTGAAGGGGGGATTGATCGACGAGCTGGGATTACTGTGCCATTGACTGTGATTTCACCATGGTTATCCAGGAATTTATCCACTAGATCTTTGTTGGTTAGATATATACAAATCCGATTGTTTGAGATGCGTGAGCAGAAGGTTATGTTTTTGGGGTTCACAATTGGTCCGAGTTTCAGGAGGTAGTCTTGAATTTTGAGTCAGTCTAAGGAAGTAAAAACAATGGCTTGATCTTTGCTTGGAAGTTGGTTTGTTGTTTGGCTAAGAGCAGACGAGTATGTTTTTGATTTAGAGGTACTGTTTGTTTGGTGGTTTGCATCATTCATAGTTTTCAATGTAGTGGGGGTTGAACTGATAGGCATTTACATAAATTCCTTTCCGAAAGCGCTCATTCCATGCGTGTTCTGAGTCCGCCCCTGGTGAAACTCAGATACACGAGATACGTAGCTGATGAGCGACTATAGGTAGTGATTAATTGGAATGTTTTGATTCTATTGTAGATTTATGCTTTTTCTGGTGATGGTAAAGGTACTCACAAGTAAAGTTCGTATATCCAATTTCACGTTACACCACTCACAGTAATTAGTAAGTGTTTTCAATCGCGAATATCTTGGATAATTTCGAGACCGGCTCAGAGGTTATTAAGTCGACTATCTTTAGTTGTTTTCTTCACTCTCAAATTGAATATCTATCTCAAGGAGCCTGCTATGTGAACATTTACCACACAATCAGTTCAACATTCTACATTATTCAAATGTCGAGTTAAATGTTTATTGCATACGGCAATTGCCAAGGTTTTTCTCTGAGTAGGTCACCTGAAATTAGGCGGGTGTGGCTACCCAAAATTTTGTCGAATTTTACAAAGAACAAAACATGTTTTCATTTTTTTCCCAGATTTTAAGCCACAGTAATTAGTTATAAAATGGCATTATACACTTGTCATTCACGGGTGTGCAAGAGGTTAGATCTCACCCTGTATATGTTTCAGTTGCTAAGTCTATATAATTTTCGAATTTGTTAGAGAAATGACGGTAAGTTAATTATGCATCTTGGTTGTTTGTAACTTCTTCCCACGTTTCGTTTGAGCAGTTTTAAAAAATATGTTTTTTTTAAGTATTCATTGTTTTTTTTTATTCTTTGGTGATTGATTCATTGATATATATGTTGTGTAGTGATCTGATAAGCTTGTTTAAATGATATCTGGAGTGGAAGATGCAGTATTTGCAGTTTTAGATCGTGTCTCAGTTATTTTGTTTCATTCGGGGTATCATACGTTTGTTTCAGATAGTATTAGAACGTCTATTTTTTCATTTCTGTTGCCAAGTATGTTATTATTTCATCGGAATGTTTTTTGTGAACTTCTCACATTGAAATTTATTACTGCTGTATTCTCATTATTATTTATGTTTACATTTCCCTCGACATTCATTCATAGTACTAAAAACTGTGTTTTGATTTCTTCCCGATTTTCTGAAATATTCAAAAAACCTAGCATTTTGTGACAATTATATATTTTTTCCTCAGGAACTTTTAGGTAGCTGGATAACGAAAGTAAGGTAGTAGCTAAATGGTTATGGTCCTACCATAGAGGTAATAATATTACGTTTATCAAACTAGACTAGATAGATGGTGGCAGAAAGACAAAAAATTGTGAAAACAGATTTGATAAAGTTTTCATTGTTCATGGAAATCTCTATTGTAATCATTTTTTGATTGAATCATAGTTGTTTTGTCATTTAATTTAATGTAAATTTTATCGGATTCTGTCCAAACGTCTTTTATATTTGTCTTCTGGATGGCTTGAGTTGGATTGACATGAATCTATGAACGTCTCTGTTTCGAACCTGTACTCGTATATAGCGAATTTATAAAACGTTCAAGTTTGACCATTTGTTCAGTGTGTTGGCAAAAGGTCATCAAATATTCTCTCTATTTTCTGGGTGTTCTCTCTTGTTGAAAATAAAATGTGAAACAAAGTTCCAGTGACATTTTCATCGAAGTGGTGGGACAAAATAATAAATAACATTCGTAGCCTCTTTTCTGAAGAATTCTTTTGAACAACCAAAAATAATTCAAAATCAAACAAATATGATAAAATGTTTTCACTATTTTATTTATCTGGTTATATATATATAATCACTATCTCAACATTTGTCACATTAATGATAATACAATAATTTATTCATTACATAACAAAGACATACATGTTTTGAGTGAGTATAAAAATATTGAAGAGGTCAAGAAACCTAGATGAGGATGTTATTTTATTGGTCGATATACCTTCGAGGGAAGCTTTTTCTATATTGAAATTGATGAAATGTATTGAAATCGGAGTTGGTAGCTGAATATACCCGAGTGAAAGTACTTGAAAATATCTCCACCCGAAGAAGCGAAACACTTGACGTGATTTTGTTAACACAATGTGGTGAAAATCATTTGAAGCACAGTTTTTGGTTCACTTGATTCTTGAGAATTTTCAATGTGTCCATATTTTTACTTTATTCGTCCATATTTTTACTTTATTCGTCAGGCATATTTCAAGTACAATCACTCTTTCTCTAGCACAAGTAATGGCATTCCGTGTAAAATTAATCTATAAAGTACAGCTCCACCTTTCAACTATACTCAAGATCTATTTCTCAATTGGATGTTTTCATCATGGCATTATAATGAATAAAGTCGATATTTCAGATAATCACAGAAAGGGTTTGTGTTCCCATGGATATAAGGAGAACTGTTCCAGTAATCGCTTTTGTTTTGTTTCCAGGGACGGAGTTGGAATGATTTGTGCCATAAGCTTCAAATATTTTAAGGTTCCATCATGCACTTTTATAAAAAAAAAACATATAAATTGATTTGTACGCTGAAAATTATTTCAACATACTTCGAAATACAACTATTCGTTCGTTATATTGGAAAAAAGTACTTTCAAGAGTACTTGACGAATACTTTTTCATAGTAATCGCTATTCTTGAGTACTTTCAGAGTGGCAGCACTTGAGTATAATTATCAGAAATGAATTGCTTCTTAGTATTTGAAATCCAATTGGAAAAACAGTGTCTAAAAAAGTGGATGAATACGTGCACCTATACACCCCCTAGTGAATTCTACGACATTCCAGTTACAGTGCTTTTCAAACCACCATAGGCTCACAACATCCACTACAAGTACTCGAAATATTACAAATTGTATTACACATGTATGTAAATATAAATTATGATAAACTATCAAAACATTTTTATTCGTGAAATTGAATGAACGACCAAACATAATCATGAATGAATGCTTTACTTGCAAATATAGAACATGATTTATATTCATTTGCACATGTTGCTTCAATGGTGTACTCTTGTTACCCGAAACCCCAACATGACATGCTCTTGAATAACAATGTGAATGCCAACTGTCTTCATTGTATCACAAATGAAGATGAACATATTTTTAACCGAGTGAGGTTATGGCTACATCTTCATTTCAATAATTGGATTGGTCGTGGCAGAGATGCACCTCTTAGTTGGCCTCCCCGAAGTCCAGACTTATATCCACTAGATAGTTATGTTTGGAGAGAATTAAAACAGACCCATACACAATAGAGGAGTTGCGAGAGAGAATTCAGGAAAACTTGGAAATGTTCTAGGAAAACTCAAAATTCAATTTCTTCAAAAGGGTTAGAGCTTGTATCCAAAACAATGGTGGACACTTCGAACAGTTTATGAGATAGAGGGATTTTGATGAAATTGTTCAATATATGGATTCTATAGTCTTCTATTGCACTCTTTTTGTACGCCACTGTGGCAACAGATTTTTTTTCCAAAATAGAGCACCCATTGAAGGAAAACATCTTCGCAAATTTGATTGAGTTTTTTTTGAAATCTATGATAGTTACCAGAAAAATGTCTTGATTTATCAGTTTCAACACCCTGTACCTCTGCAAGAAAGTAGATTTGTGAAAAAATGCATGTGAAGTGTCATTCAATTTTTTGGTAGAATATCCAGTTGTAACTTCAACCAGTAATTAGGATTGTAAAATTCACTTCAGCCGAACAATTTTTTCATTACTAGTATATTTGTGTTCATAAAAGCGCAATTACCTTGAAAATGGTTGGTTTTTCCGGATTTAAACAAGTTTACTTTTTTATGTATGTCCATGCATAACTTTTCACAGAGTAGTCCATTTTGATGATTCTTTTTTTAATGGAAATGGTATTCCTCGAAGTTGGTCCCATTTGAATTTAATTCTTGAGAGTAGGAACATGGGGGATGATTATCAGTTCCCCCATTGAATTTTCACTTGTCAACCGATTCTACCACGCATAACTTTGAATAGAATAGAATAGAATAGAATAGAATAGAATAGACTTTATTTGGCTGGTTTACACATCGGTTTATCCGATTTACATGATTCTTTTCTATTGTATAGGGTATGCTTCAAAATTGGTCCTATTTGAATTTGAAAAAAAATACCCCTAACCTAAGGGTAGAAAAATAGGGGATAATTTATTAATTTCACACCTGCGAACCGATTCTGTTGAAACTGGCACACATATGTAGTTCTGATGACACTTCAACATAATGGAGGCCCGGAGTTAATCTGATGAAGGAGACGGATCTCCTCAGCATTTACCTTGTGTTTGGGGTAATATGTATATATATAACATGTCGTTACTAACTGACTCACTGATTGACAGATATAATAATAATAAGATAATAATAAATCATTTATTATTTACTATAATAACAGCAAATTACAGTAAATGAAGGGTACAGGTTTAGAGTCAGACTGAGTTGACTTCTGTTCTTCCACCTGTGCTCGCACATCCATCTAATCAAAAAACTACCATGATAGGGTGAACAAATACAGAAAAATAGTAAAACAATAATTAAAATAAAAGAAGAAAAAACACAGTATAAAAATATTAAAAAAATGCTTATATAGATAAGGGCAGAAAGAGAAAGTGAAAGAAGAGGACAGAATCAATAAAGTATAAGGGAGAGATTGAATGAATAAGATAAAAGATAAACAATATTTTATAGCATTGGGTTGTTGACGAACTGCAATTTATAGTGTTTTTTGAACGATGCTGGCGATATCTCAGGGAGATTTGGTACTAACATAATGAAGATGTAGACAAGGGCTGCAATGTAGTAGCTGAAAGAGCGTTTGAAAATTTGTTTAGGATGTTTTGGTACAGTAAGGAGTGATTTCCGCCGTATGTTCAGATTATGTACATTTGTTCTGAAATACAATTTACGTAATAGATATTGAGTGTTTTTGAAGTATAAGATTCTATGAAACATACAAGCCATGTAATGCAGTCGACGATCATGCATTGTAACGAAGTATATTTTTAGAGCTCCGTTACTGCCTATTTGGGGTTTCTATTGGTTCCGGTCTGGCAAAATATTTCATTACCGTGTTAGAAAATTAATGTACATACCCAAAGCTTTTGGAATTCACGTCAACATCATGCATAAAATATAACGGAGTTTTTCTATATCTTATAAAAAGGGTGAAAAGCTCCGGTGATGGTTTTTGTAAAAGACGGGAACGAAACCAAATTCGCGATTGGAAAAACCACGTCATTTCTTGTAACAGGCACGAAATCATCCTTCAGATTTCCGGTCCAGTTTCGATTTATCGGACAAAAAAACGCGCCTTTCTCAATGGGCTTTTTCGTCTAGTTTGGACACAAATTCGAGATCTATAAAAGGCACGTCGCTTGTTCCTATTGTTCTTCCGTAAGACTTTTTCAGTTCATTTGGTCAGTTATATACCGTGAATGTAAATATCATTTCGATATAATTATATTAATAGGATTATACGTATATATTACCCCTATTTAAAAGTGGCCAGACCAATTTTGTTTAGATTTAAGCAAAAATAATTGTTTATGAACGTTGTTGTGACAAATCGTATTGAGCAATTCAATACATATTACACACTGTGTTTATATTGAAAAAAGTAACCTTTTCTATTTAATATAAAGTATTGAAGTTACGCAGCAGTCGTATTTAGTCAAGTTGTAAAAAAGAAATGATTAAAAAAAAAACAAACAAAGACATTTCTGTCTGTCTGTCTCTTTGGGAGACATGAAAGCAAACGGCGTTCAGTATCCAAAAATTGTACTTCAAGCCTACAGTATTTTGTAAAGATTCAAAAAGTGTCAACATACCGGACCCGTGGACGTTCCGTATCTCCATCTGTTGCTACCCTAGTACGCGGAGAAAACCGCTATGAAATCTGATGCCCGAGATTTGAAATAGAGAAAGGAAATATTTCCTGCCTGAAATTCTGGCGTCATGAATAACGTGACTTTCTAGGAGTTTGAGGGATATTAAAACAGACCCCACAAAAACACGTCACAGCATGTTTAACCATTTGATTTCATGAAGTTAACCTCCGATACTTTGTCGTTTTTTCATTCCATAGATGAGTCTGACACAGCTATTTTGTACTTTTTGTATACGCCTAGTACAGAGCTGTGCCGAGCATTGACGAAAAGTGCTTCGAGCACTGAGTATTGAGCACTCTTGAAAAGTGCTCCCGAGTCTGGAGCACTAAGACCTTTTATTTCTGAAATGTTCGCGATTACTAAGCACTTCTCAAAAAGAATTTGGACTTAGCGAGCACTAAGCCCTGAGCACTTTTCAAAAGGGTGAGACTGTTAGGTACTTAAGTTAAGTTTTTGATATAGAAATGCTGTAATAAACAATTTGGTCCAAATAATATAAAAAGTTTTTGTATTTTTGGTTCAATCACGTCGAATTGAATCCAGAACATCAATGGAAACATAATAATTATGTAAAATTTCAATGATTTGCCCCATATGATATATTATTCATGAGTATGGCGTGTGGCATTGAATGAACTGGTGTAGAGGAATAAATACGACTCGCACGCTAGTGCACTTCAAAATGATAACTTCATTCACATAATATCAAATATTTTCATTGAAATCAGATAATGAATAAAAAAATTCGTCTGCCATATTAGATCCTCCATCTCGAATTTTGACATCAAAATCATAATCTGCTACCCCAAAAACCTCCAGAAAGCAATTTTAAATAGATTCGGACCATCAATGATACAACACACGTCAGCCAAATCGGAGCCACTATCTTGAATTCCTGAATTTTTTCAACAAAATAATGATATCCAATACCGGAAAAACTCCCACATATCAATTATAAATAAAATTGGTCCCTAAACACATTAACATAGCGCATTAAATGAAATTTAAAAAAATATTTTGAAAAATTAAAAAATGTTCGTAAAAAATCGCATGGACCCTCGGGACCCAAAAGTGTCCCAGTACGGGCCTAGAGAGTTCATCACATAAAGCTCCGCCAAAATCATAGTAAAATATAATTGCAATTGCTGTTACTTTGATGACTGGTCTGGTCAGAATGCCCTACCAGTCACAGAGCGTCACTAAGTACAGACTTGGATACAATCGGTGGAAACATTGTCGGCCGACTGTATCTCTTTTCTTGCGGCAGGTCTGTACTAGTTTTAGTTTCAATTTTTCAACGGGATAGGGGATATTTCACTTGGGGTTAGTTTTCAGGGACTTGTCCCTAATTATTTTAAAATCAACAAAATACGTTGCAAAATGTGGACAACTGAATCTTATAGAAAGTTCAAGACAAGTTTCTGCTCTATGTAATGTCTCTTGTGAAGAGTTAAGGGATCGTAACAAGAAAATAGACACATTTATTAAAAGAGTTTTCTACGACTACAGATGGAATAATGTTTTTTTCCACCATCGTCGTTTTTTGTTTTTAATTTTTTTATTATTAAATATGCTGCACAAACGCTAGCAGCTACCAAACTGTCATTAGATGGCATTTTTTATTTGACTGAACAACTTCAGATGTGGACAGGATACTTTTATGTTCATTAATATGGGCCGTCTCGCAGTAGGTAAAAAAACAGTCGGCCGACAATTGAGACGGTGTGACCCCGGGCCTTGTTAGATTACGTAAATCCCTAGATATTGGTGGTAGGGGAAGTGTTCTTTTCATTAACAAAAAATAAACTAGCGTTATGAAGTCAACTATGGAAAACGTCAGAGCAACGTCTGAGGATGGAATATCATTCTGAAGGAGCACATCTTAAGCAGGTAGAATCATCATCTGTACTTCCAAGAAAAGGTTTCCGAAGACAAGAATCCAGCACGAAGTGAGTAAAATTCCTTCCAGGATTTCTTTTACTCTCCGCCACTGAAGTCATAACACGATAACTGATAGTAGGTCTGGGACTGTGTGAAGAGAACAAGGTGAGTATGAATTACTTCATAGGTATGAGGTCCATTCACTTCTTAGGTAACGTTGTAAGTACTTTCTACAATGCAACTTCAGCACCACCCTGTCATCTCCCAATCACAGTTTCCTAGCAATTTGTCATCAAGAATAGAGATACACACTCCATTGATCAATCTGAGCATACAAATATCAATCTTAGGAACAGAAAGGACAAATCTGGGAACATTATAGAGATTAGGATACTCAACTCAACTTCGACGATACCCTGTATTGTTCCAATAATATTTTTCTGCTTGAATGACTTCCTAAATCATAGAATACACTTCATTATTAAGTGATCAAAAAATTCAACTTCTACGCTCCCCTGGAATCTTTCTATAGGGTATCCCTATTTATTTCACACCTTAAATGAAAGAATATACTTTCCCGATGAAGCTGATAGGGAGAATATCAACTTTAGAGTTAGCAAAACCGAATCTAGGAAACATTATGGACATGTAGGGATGGCAGTCCAACTTCTACGCTAATCTGTCATCTCCCTAGAATATTTCTCTACTAATCCAATATATAAAATGGAAGAATACACTTCTATTATCAAGCTGATATACTTTTCGTCCACCTTACAGGGCTTGAGAGCTGAAAATAGAGTTTAAAAATGGAAATTGTCCTGAAGCGTCATATATCAACAACACGTCAACAACCAAACATTATAGCTCAAATTTGGTTAATAAGGTACTTTTTCATACGGCAAATCTGGTTCCCATGGTAGAACAGATATCTCAAACCATTTTTGTATAAGTTTCAGATTGCAAATCCATTCGGAAGATTCGAATATTGGCCAGTCGGATGATTTGGATTCTTGGAAACAAAACGTGGTAACCCTAGAAACATCCATTTTTCTATAAAAGCGAGTCCAAAATCAACGGAAAGGCAGTCGAGCTCAAGCAGTCGAAGTGGTTACATCTCCCAGTTGAAGTTTTCCTTCTTGGCGACACAAAAAGGGAGTCTCTCTTTCAAGATGCAATCCACGACACCAATCCCCTAACCTCTCGAGAGTCCGGGTCCGTAACTATTTGAATCAAATATGCCTCGAGTCTTAAGTATTCGTTCTGAGATTTATAGCAGTTAGATGAAAGTTCTAAGAACAAAGACATAATTAGTCGTTCCATATCACTCTCAAATCAGTACAATTAGAATTGATGGAGTCAGCTTTATTTAGTTGAATTGGTCTGGATCTAACCGTAACTTCGAGTAAAATCTTGGTTTCACAAACCTTTTAAGCACAACGGTGAAATAATGGAACTGAGTATGTTCATCTGGTCCCAATGTTACTTCTTGCCACTAATAAATGAATCCCAGTTTTACCACTTGCCAAAAACCTTAAACTTAAAAGGTGATCGGAAAAGTAACGGTTTGTTTTATGGGTGCATTCAAAAGGATTCCAAGTTGGTCACTAAGCTTATGTCAGAACAAACCCATGATTGTGGCACTTTAAACATACTAGAGGATTATTCTCACACGTTGTCGGGAAAAAATTCTGTAGGAATTTGGTTAAGGTCCAAGAATAGTTCATTATTACCCAGTCTCTCTCATTAAATGTTGGAAATTTAAGAAAAAAATCTCATCAGGAAATTTAAAAAATAAAGTAAGTTAGGAAGAAATTAGATATTGAAATCGTCTCTTAATTTAAAAAAATTGGATGATAGACTTGGGGAACGTATCTGTTTAGCTAGTAAATTCAATCACATCATTATAAATTAGAAATCGCCAAGATATAGTTGTTCGGGGTTGTTGAAATCAATCGATCGTATCACGAAGTCACTATACTATATAGCTAAATTGGGAAATGTTTTAAATGAGTAGGTTTGTAGTGCTACAATGTAACTCTCTGCAAAGTCATGGATCCCGGCTTTACGCATATATAAAAACTCTATATATATATATATATATATAATAATATCAACTTCAAGGAGCCATAAGCATTTCCTAATTTTGTTGTAACATGTTAATTGAATCTTAACTTCGAGTCCATAATCCTGACTTGAACGGTATTTCTTCGTCTGCTATTTTTAGAACTATGTTATTCAGGATATGATCTCTCACGTTTTCATACCATTGTATGAAACATAATCAGGACCTCTACCTGATGTTTTGTTAATTCGGGAACGTGTATAATGGAAACGTATTAACATAATATTGTTATTGTTATTGATATGAGGTGTAAATGAAATGTTTGTGAAGTGAAATGAGGGAAAAATTGATTTTTCTATATAATGTTGGTTAAACAGTCTCTTCGGTCTCGATTGCTTGAGATATGCCAAGGAGTCGCAACTCGTACATGGTTGGATTAGTTGTCGGAGTGTCTTTTAGTAAACACTTTTTTGGTGACTTTGTTATCCATGTATAAACCTACTATATCAGCAATGTGAGCAATACTAGTGTGGTCATGCTGATTGTTGAAATGCAGCTGGCCACGTAGGAATGATGTAGTTTTTTCAAAACTGTTTCTTGTAATTGTTGTTGCACTGTTCTTCATCGATCTGGAGACCGTTCAAGTCATCTAATAATTCAAAAATGGGTTCTTCGCAGATCATTCCAACTGATATGTTTGATCCGGCAGGAATGAATAACTATTTTGCATCACGCCTACATAGTGTGACCAATGAAACATTTGATCTTATTACTTTTTATGGCAATAATGAGTATGATCCGGATATAACATTCTCGTTTTCAATGACCCATTTTGAAGAATTTAATTGGATTCTCCACAGGCATAAAAACATATAGTTTTGGCGTTGATGACATGAATGCGAATATGCAGAAATACTTCATCTATCAAGTTGTGAAAAATAATATAATTTTATCTGTTAACCAGAAAAGGCTAGAGCACAGCTACTGCTTGCAGGTCTGATAAGTGTGCTACTATTTTTAGATTTTTGGAGAGCATTTCATACTATTGATCATTCCCTTTTTGTTGCTAAACTCAAATATTGCGGCTTCAACGAATCTTCTTAAACACTAGTTGATTCCTACTTTCGCGGACGGTCTCAGAAAGCTCTAATGAATGGATAATACTCTTCCAACATCTATATTTTGTCTGGTGTACCACAAAGTTTAATCTTAGGTTCATCTTTATAATATATCTTAGATATTCTCAATTCTGTTTCCCATCGTAAGGTACAAGCATATGTAGATGACACACAATTATATACATACTTTGATTTTGAATATATAAATTCTGCCATTGAATTCACCAACTAATGAGCACGCTCTCAAACTCAATGCATCGAAAACAATATTATTATGATTCTCAACAAAAACTGCTAGATATATACCTGAAGAAAACATAACTTTATTGATAACTAGCTGGCACTCGCGACTTCGTCCGCGTAGAATTTGTATCTTTTCCTATGTTTTTCTCTGTGTTGTTGAATCTAGATTCTGCATGTGGCTTTGCCCGCTTTCCCTTATCCCGTTTTTCGTTATACTGTATTCCCGTTTCTTGTTATTTCGCTTCCCGTTATCCCATTTTATATATATATATATATACATATATATAAATATTTACATATATATATATATATATATATATATATATATATATATACAGGGTGTAATCGACCCTTTCGCATATCCGCTAACAGTTGATAGTCCACAAAAAAATAAATAGATTTTCTCTTTGAAATTTTTACGGAAAGTAATTGATAAGCCAGAAAAAATTAATATTTTTAACAGAACTTCGCTGTTTCGCGTTTTACAAAATTTCTGACTATTTTACAAAAAAAAATTTTTTTTTTTTTTAAATTTTTTTTCGAATTTTAACCCTGTAATCGTTATAAAAGGCATTAAACACCTCTTCCGGGTGTGCAAGAGGGTAGATTACACCTTATATATATATATATATATATATATATATATATATATATACTTTTTAAATTCGGGTATGCAGTCAACAGGGGTATGGAAAAAAAGTGTACTCTTTTTTCTATTCAAGCTTTCGAGTCATTTATTGTCTCTTCATCAGGAACTCTACAATGAATTAAAATTGAACATTATAAGATTTGAAAACCAAATAGGCATATGTGTACTTACAAAAGTGAGGTGAAAAATCCCTTTCACTTGCAGCAATTTATAAAATACCATATCACAACAGACAACACTCTTGGTATAGTCAGCTTTGATGGCAGAATTGGTGAAGTTTCCAAGTCGTTTGTAATATGTCCAGTGATGTGCTGAACGAGAATACTTGAAATTTCTGAGCGCTTAGACTCTCAATTTTTGCATCAATTCAATGTTAACAGTTGTATGTGCGGTTGCTTCTTTGGAGCATTATATGACGTTAATGATGTATGAGCATCAAGAACAATTTTTATGAGCTCATATATGGTTGACGCCCAGACCAAACCGCTGGACCTAAGAGCTAAAATTTTGACAGCATATTCTGTTGATTTTCCATCCCTAAAGGGGTGGAAAGGTGGGTGAGAAGGGGGGTGAAAGTGAAAGTACAGTTGGTTTCGTTATTAGAGTCATGAAAATTAGTATTTGGGCTTTTCTTCACAAATGAAGACACATTTGTGTCAGAGTTTATAGAAATTCAACCCTAAAGAGATGGAGATGGGGGTTGTAAGTCTGTATAGTTAGTATTCAACGCCTGAAGGGGTGAAAGTTTGTATGGGGGTTCAGTTAGTATTCAAGTAGGGGTCATGAAAATCGGTATTGGAGGTCTTTGTGATGGATGAAGAAATACCTGTTTCAGTTTTTTATAAATGCAATCCCTAAGGGGGTGAAAGTTTGTATGAGAGTTCCGTGTAGTTTTCAAGTAAGAGTCATGAAAATCAGTATTTGAGGTCTTTGTTACAAATAAAGAAATACGTGTAAGGGGTGAGTTGATTTGTAATAGTTGGCACAAAAAATACAAAATTCAACGCGGACGAAGTCGCTGGTACCAGCTAGTTATAGTATAAAACAGATGAAGACTGGCTGGTCGCTGTGGTGTCACACAATAATAAAAATTGCACAAGTAACCCCTTCACCCCATACTCACTTCACACCTAGGGTAAACGCACCACTGTTTGACCGGTTAAGGATTTTTCAATGCCAGTGATTGACCAAGCCATATTAATTTTCTTATAGATACTCATACATTTAAATGAAATAATCGTAAATGTGATGAAACATACATGTTATTCATTCAAAAGTTACTTACCCCACATATTAAATATACCATCAAGAAGAAGTATTTAAAAAAAAAAAACGGATTTTGTCATTTAGTATTTGATCACTTTGATTATAATTAGTTGACCAAAATTATCTAGTCTTTGACCTTAAAACTGTTTATTATTTTTTCTATCATTTTGCTTTTTAAGAAATGTTTATTTGTACTTTTTAAGAGAAGAGTTTAAGTTGGCAATGAAAGAACATTTTGTTTAAAATGATAGAAAATAACATTTCAAAACCGTTTAACTTTCTGAAAATGCATGCAAAAAATAACACACAAACCCCACTTCAAACAAAATAAAACAATCTGTTTCGTTGAAATTATTGTTTTCGGCATTGTGACAAGTCTACGCCACTGTGGTTTGTTTATATCTTTGAAGGACAGTTGCCAGATGTTATGGTATGAACAGGCAGAATGTTTCAACTAGGGTTGCAAGCTAGACGTGTTTGCTTTAAGTTCTTGTAAAATCACAGCCATGAACCATTTTTCAATTTCGAGTTCGAGTAGTGATTATTACTAGAAAAGAAGCAATTCCATTCCATACCATACAGTCCAATCGAACCGGATTAACTAGTGTGTGCGATTAAAAACAATCAATCGACAAGCCAGCAGGGTGTTATTGCAATCTCAAGGGTCACAAGTCATCGAGTCAAGTTAGCAGTTCCAGTCGACGTTGCCAGTCGTTCACAATCAAACCCGTAAGTTGAGCATTCCCAGTAAGTCCATTCAATTTGTTAAAATCCTTTTCCAAATTCTTATTCATTCAAGTGAATTCAATTCAGCACGAGTACGATACCTAACAACGAGTTAACTGATTTGAAATTTGACCGTGGTCAAACAAAGGGGAAATTGACAACGACAAAACACTATTTCGAGTCATTAGACCTATCCAAAATCGATAATAATATTTTTAATCAACTAATTTGATTTAAAGGTAAGAACCCATTTTTTATGAGTTTTCGAACATTCAAACAAGAATAGAACGTTTAGATTTGGAAAATATCGAGCAAGAGTCGAAAAATCGTGAATAATTCGAAAATTCTTATTACTAACTAGTCGCTTAAATGGCCAATGAAATCAATGTTTTTGCCAATAAGTCAACTTCTGTCAATACGAATGTCACTCAAGTAGGTACACAATAATCATGTGAAACTGCCTACTTTGAAATTGCCCACATTTCGCGGTCACTATTCGCAGTGATTAGAATTCAGAGATGCCTTCACTTCACTTATTCACGTAAACAAGTCAATATCGGACATTGAGAAATTTTATTATTAAAGATCTTCACTAGAAGGGGATGCTAGCAAAATGATGGAATCAATCGAAGCCTCAGCAGCTAATTATCAAATCTCGTGGCAATTACTTCTCGATCGTTTCGAAAATAAGCGTTTGATAATACACAACCATGTAAAAGCTATGTTCGACCAAATTCCGCTAGTAAAAGAATCCCATAATGATCTGAAAACTTAACTGACAATGTAAATAAGCATCTTAGGTCATTGAAAACTTTAGGCCAACCGATTGGCGAGTGGGATACTTTGATAATATATCTAATAACGAGTAAATTAGATCCAGTCACTTTAGAATGGGAGTCCTATAAATTACCCCACGAACTTCCGACTCATAACGATATAATAGACTCCTTGAAAAAAAGGTGTGAGTTACTAGAAAAATTGCAAGTCAATAAACAAGATAAATTTGAAAAAATTAGTAAATTTTCAAGTTACAAGCCCAAAAACTATCATTCTACTAGTCGAGCAAATGCAGTTGTGAACACAACACAATTTGGCTGTTATTTTTGCAAGAAGGCTCATACAATATATATGTGCAATGGATTTCTCAATTTGAGTCCATCGGTTAGAAGTACAGAAACTCAAGTTATGTTTCAATTGTTTAAGGCCAAACCATCGAGCCGAAGAATGCAAGCTATCAAAATGTCGAAAATGTGGAAAGGCCTATAACACCTCACTACATTCAGACAATAACGATACCGAACAAAACTCGGTTCGAGTGGAAAATATCGCGCAATCTTCACAATCAAATACGGGTGTAAGTAGTCAAGTTGAAAGCGCAACTAGTGGCAACGTTGCGCAAGCCCTGCTCTCAACAGCTGTAATGAAGGTAATGGGCGGCAATGGTATATGTCAAGATGTCCGAGTATTCCTCGATAGAGGCGCACAAAATTCTTCAGTGTCCCAGGCGTTATGCGAGAGATTAAATTTACAATTGACAAAAACTGATTTCTCAATTTTAGGAGTAGGAGGAGTCCGGACGAGCGTCAACTTCATGACAAATATTCATATATTTTCCAAAGTCGGTTCATATAATAATACAATTTCGTGTTTAGTATTACCTTGAATCACTGACAATTTACCTCAAGTGTCGTTTAATAAAGATTCGTTACAAATTTCGAACCATTTGAAACATCTGTTGGCTGATCCAACATTCAACATAGCAGGTCAAGTGGACGTGCTGTTAGGCGCCGATGTTTTCTGGGATCTATTGTGTATCGGTCAAGTAAAGTTGAGGGATGCAAGTTACAGTTTACAAAAAACACGATTAGAATGGCTAGTAGCAGGTACCTTGAATGGACCGGAGTGGCGAGGCATGACCTCAGTCACTTGTTCTCAAACCGAACGTGGTTTATTAGACGAAACCATAAAGAAATTTTGGCAAATCGAAGAGGTGGAGCCAAGAGTGAACGCAAAGATTTTATTGAATGACTCCGACAATTTTTGTGAGAATCATTTCCTAGAAAATTATAAGCGCAATGAACAAGGCATTTTTACGGTCTCTATTCCGTTCAATAATGATTTACATAAATTGAGAAACACGCGAGAATTTGCATTGCAGATATTTTATTTCTTAGAGCGCAAATTACAAAGGGACACAAAGCTTTATTCGGAATATAAAAGAGTTATGGCCGAATATGAACATGACTGAAATTGAGGAAGGTCAGTGGCACGATAGAAACAGTTACTTTTCACCGCACCATGCTGTAGTAAAAAATACAAGTGTAACAACTAAGGTTCGCGTAGTATTCGATGCCTCAATGAAAGTGTATCCCTGAATGATGTACAATATAGCGGTCCAGTTATTCAAAACGATTTATTTTCAATTATTTTGAGATTTCGCAAACACCAATTTGTGATGACTTCAGACAGTGCCAAAATGTACAGAATTATTCTAGTTCAGGAAAATCAACGATGCGTTCAACGTCTTTTTCAGAGATCGGAACCCTCCAGTGATATTAAATGCTATGAAATGAATCGTGTAGTTTTTGGTACTGCTTCAGCACCTCATCTTGCTGTAAGATGTTCGTTTCAGTTGGGGGTTGATTGCGAAAAAACTCATCCGGGTGCAAGCAATACAATAAAAAATGATTTCTATGTTGATGACTGCTTAACAGGTAGTGACGATAAAAATAGTATTTTACAATTGCAGAAAGAATTGTCTGAAATTCTTTCCAATGATGGCTTCGAGCTGCGCAAGTGGCTGTTAAATAGTCAGGAATTAAACAAACAATTTCAAGCTAGTGAGAATCTAGAGTCAAGCATATTAAACATTGGTGACAATGAGGCCAATGAAACTTTGGGCATTATGTGGAATGCCAATCACGACACGATTCAATATTTCATTGCCGATTTCAATAATAAAAAAACTATAACTAAGAGACCAATTTTATCCGCAATATCCCAGGTTTTCGATCCACTAGGTTTGTTAGGACCTATCAAAATTGTTGTCAAGTTATTCATCCAAACTTTATGGCAAGAAAAAATTGGATTGAATTTTGCAATAGCTTAGAGCGCCTCAATTTGGTTTGAATACCCAGACACGTAATTTCACCGAATCACATCACAATTGAATGTCATGGTTTGACATACATCTAGGCTATTGTGTGCAAAATCCAGAGTGGCACCTGTAAAACAAGTACGTTTGCCACGTTTGGAGTTGTGTAGCGCACTATTATTGGCTCAATTATTACAAAGGGTTACGGGTTCTATGCAAATCAAGTTTGATGAAACATATCCCTGGTCAGACTCTAGAATCACACTGGCATGGATACGAGGTTGTCCAAGCAAATGGAAAACTTTCATCGCCAACAGGGTTACCGAGATACCGAGTTTAACACATTTAAATAATTGGTATCATATAAAGTCGGAACATAACCCAGCGGACTTGATTTCGAGAGGCATGAGCACTTTAGACTTGATCGATTCTGAATTTTGGTGGACAGGGCCGGAGTGGCTGAAAGGTCAAAATTTGCAATTTTCAATAAACACGAATGAATTTATTGAAGGAAACTTATTAGAGGAACGCAAGCAACGAGTTGTCCATCACGCTAGTACAGAAGCTAGTATCGATATATTTGGGAAGTTTTCGTCATTGATAAAACTTCGAAGGGTGGTCTCATACTGCCTGAGATTCATTGGAAATTCAAGAAAAAACAAAGATGAAAGGTTATCAGGAAATTTATCTGTCGCCGAATTACAAGGTACTTTAGAAGTATTGATTCGTTTATCTCAAAGGGATGCATTTCAGCGGGAATGCTTTGATTTATCAAACAAAAAATCGCTTCACAAACGAAGTAATTTGTTGTCATTGAATACATTCATGGACGATAAGTCATTATTGCGAGTTGGCGGTAGAATCCTAAGATCGAAGGAAACATATGAGAAAAAACATCCAATAATTTTATCGCCAAAACACAAATTAACGAGATTAATTTCCATTCATGAACATCAACGACTACTCCATTGTGGTCCTACGATGTTACTTCATTCCATAAGGGAACGTTTTTGGCCTTAATCAGGACGAAACCTAGCAAGAAAAATAGTTCAAGAATGCATTACTTGTTTTCGAGTAAAACCACTATCGGAACAATATTTGATGGGTAATTTACCAGAAAGTAGAGTGAACCAATATCTACCTTTTCACAACACGGGTATAGATTATGCTCGACCTTTTTTAGTGAATTATCGCTCAACAAAAAGGGCAAAATTAAAAAAGGCGTATGTGTGTTTGTTTATTTGTTTGACAACTAAAGCTATACACCTAGAATGTGTATCAGATCTGACGACCGAGTGTTTTTTGAATGCTCAAAAAAGATTTATTGGCAGAAGAGGAAAACCATGAATTCTCTATTCGAATAATGCGAAAAATTTTGTAGGCGCAAGCGCTGAATTATCGCGATTTTTCGACTCAGAAGCTGATGAAATCAGCAATTATTTATCAGCCGACAATATAGTGTGGCACTTCATCCCAGCCTGTTCTCCAAACTTTGGAGATATGTGGGAAGCCGGCATAAAAAGTGCTAAATTCCATTTGGAAGGAGTTTCAGGGAATGCCCATTTACATTTTGAGAGTTTCAATACCGTGTTAGTGCAGATTGAATCTATTTTGAATTCCAGACCCATGTGTCCATTAACCTCGCTTCCCGATCAATTAACCCCTCTTACCCCTGCTCATTTTTTGGTGGGAAAGACATTAACGGCAATTCCGGAATCCAGCGTTACCCATATTCCGGAAAATAGGTTAAATCATTACCAGAGGTTATAAAATATTGTTCAACAATTTTGGACCAGATGGCACCGGGAGTATTTGTCGGAATTACAGTCTAGAGTTAAATGGAAGGAAAACGCACCAAACCTCATCAAGGAAGGCACCATTGTCTTGGTCAAGGAAGATAATAAACCTCCATTGAAATGGCATATGGGGCGGGTTCTGCAACTCCATCCAGGAGAAGACGGGATTGTACGAGTCGTCTCCCTGATCGTCAACGGCAGTGTTATGAAACGTGCTATGACAAAACTGTGTGTATTTCCGTTTGAGAATGAGAAGATTGGAAATTAAGTTTCATAAACATATTATATTTGAAATTCAGTAATTGTTTATATTTGTTTCATTGTAGAACATTTTCAAGTAGGTTGAAAATGTAACATACGTACATGTTTCAAGGCAGCCGGCATGTTGACGCCATTGTGACAAGTCTACGCCACTGTGGTTTGTTTATATCTTTGAAAGACAGATGCCAGATGTTATGGTATGCAACAGGCAGAATGTTTCAACTAGGGTTGCAAGCTAGACGTGTTTTCTTTAAGTTCTTGTGAAATCACAGCAATAAACCATTCTTCAATTTCGAGTTCGCGTAGTGATTACTACTAGAAAAGAAGCAATTCCACTCCATATCATACAGTACACTCAAGATCCAACATTATTTTTTTGGCTAAAATTGCAAGAAAAATAAAATAACAAATAAACTTATTTAAAAGATGTCTTTGGAAACAAAATAAATAAAAAATTGAAGACAAATATCTCAACTAATTTGAAGAATCTTTTTCACTATATTTATATATCACTATATTTTTATATCTTCCTCACTATATTCAAATTCAAACTTCGTTGACATACCTATTGGCACTGAAAAAAAAAAAAATCCTTTTAAATTTCCCACATTTATTAGTAAATGACCACTATAGGGGCTAGTGTTTGACCAAATATTTATTATTTATATTTCACAGCGATTATTTCTACTCAATTGCGGTCAATTAATGGGGATAAAATATTTTTTAATTTGAAACCTGCTGAGAAACTCAGTGTTTGACCTGTTTGTTCTCCGTAAATGAGCAAAAAAACAGTTATTGACTGCATTTTTAAACTGCTTGTATCTTATTTATAAAGCTTGAAAGTTTGGTGAAATACTGCATTTTCAATTTCAGAAATTCACAAAAAATAACTTCATTCTCATCGTGGATTTTTCAATTTACAGAAAAATCTTTCTATTCAATATTCAATTGAGAATGTTTCCCTTTTCAACATTTGCAACAAGGTTGTATCTTTAACATACAGCGATATTTTCACATTCTCGCTTCGTTGAATGTCACTAGTATATAAACTGTATAGCATATGAGACAAGATTGCGCCCTGAGGGACACCGGCTTCAATTTCCCTGACATCTGAAAGGGTCTTTTCCATACGAATCTGAGATATCATTTTGAACAGAAATGATCTTATCCATTCAATTACATCCAGAGGCAGGTCAAAATAAGTAAGTGTATCTTGAACTAATTAATTTTGTTATTCCATATTTTCATATAATAAAAATAAGTGCTCAGTTGAATCAGTGTAGAATCAAATGCAGTTTAGATCATTTTCACCAACCTAATATCGAAAAACATGGCTCGCGAAAAAAAATATTTAAACGAACAGAAACTTTATGAAAAGTGACAGTGAGGATGAATTTGAGCTAGGTGAATCTATTAAAATTTTATATATTCTCGAGTGTATATTTTCTTCGGAAAGAGAGAATTCCAAGTATTTTATTGTAGTGAATTTGGCTTATTTTTATCTTACTTATATTTGTTATCAAATTTAAATATATGTGTTATGTATTCTTGAGTGTATATTTCACTTAGAAATTGAGGAAGTTAATTCTAAGAAATTTTTATTGATCGTAACATCTACTTGTTGACAAGACGATCCCTAAAAATAGCAGACAGCCAAGATTATAGTCGCTCCTAGATAATTGTAAGTACGGCTCTGGATAAATAAATCGTTTCACTGCGGGAACCTTATAAGTACGCGATATTATTCCTTCGCCTAACTGCGGGAAATATGATGATCAGCCCCAGCTACCAACAGCCGCATTGGGGACGAAGTTGCATATAAAACTATCCGCAGTGAAAAGGTTAACTCGCGGAGAAAATTCATCATGATAGGTTGGTCCGCTAAATATAGCTGATTATCAACTGTAGGTTAGATAGAAATTCCAAGAGGCGGAAGGTTATGTATTTACATCAAAAACACCTTAAGATGTAAAATTATGAGACAGAACAGCAAGTATTGTGAACAATTGTGACTGAATTTTAAAATTAAATGAATACAGTAGGCAGTCGACGTCATATATAAGCGGCCCCAATAAGGTAGTCCAAAATGTTTGGATGAATTGAGAATAATGTAGATGAAAGATATGATATTAATAGCCACGGCATATCCGATCACTATTCCGTATATTGTGAGCTATTACTAAATAAAATTTTGATTCTTTGACAAAGAAGATTTTTTAACGCCATTTCATATGATTTACGATCAAGAAAGTGTGGATGGAAAAATAGCTGTCCTTGTGGATTGCCGTGTTGATTCATCAAGTCTGGGGTTATAAAACCAAGAGTTCCTTGGCATACGGAACCCATACAAGAAATTATGTCCACCAGAGATAAGACATTGAGGCTCATTTGAGATACTACAAAGATTTGCGGAATTATGATAATAGGCCAATCTAGAATGGAAAGGGGGCGTATTTCACTCAACAGGTGCACTCTACTGACAAAAATCAAATGTGAAAAGTTTTTTGAAAAACCTGAGGATTATTCCTGATAAAATGAAATCGTTTCCTTCATAACTGAAAAATCCCACGAAATGAGTGAATTTTCCATCAAAACTTTTCAAGTCATTGAACCCCCTGAAGAATTGTAATTTTTTTTATACCAATGCCATAACTTTTATCTTTGAGGAAATTAATGATCTATTTGTTAACAACACATTATGTAATATTGCAACTAACGCATGTGGATGTGATGAGCTGAACATTGAGTTGATTAAAATATGCTACTGATATATAGTGCAGTATATAATATTAATCACTATTTAATTGAAAAGTTTTTGCGAAGATCTGAGGTAGGGCGCTAGTGAAAGTCATACCTAGGAATACATTCCCTATGGAATACAAAGACTTGAGAGTAATAAGCATCCTACCAACTTTGTCGAAGGTTTGAGAAAGAGTTATTGAGTCACAACTGAGGGGTCATTTGACGAAATTTTTACTGTTTCCCGCAGTACAATCGGGATTCCATTGAGGCTTCAGCTGCACTACTGTTGCCGACGACATATTCAGAGTGAACGATCAGGGACATTGCACAGTATTAATTTTTCTTGATTTCAGTAGGGCTTTCGATAGAATAAATCATGATCCTTTATTGAAAATACTACACCCTATCAAACTATCGGAACCTGGTATCACTTCAATCAAAAAATAGGTGACAGAAAATGTGTATTGATGAAGAGCAATATCGATTTTTAAAACTCAATGCAGGTGTCCCCCAAGGATCCATTTGGTACCCTAGCCTTTTATAGTGTATACGTCATCACTTGAGAACTGCTCGATTCATCTCTACGCAGATGGTGGCAAAGTAACGTGTACCAACAGGGAGTGGAATTCAGAAGCAGTAATTGAATTATTGGCTTTATATGAGAAAGAGAATGTCATTTGGGACCACACAAAAAATACGATGCGGCACATGCTATCCTCCCTATACGTTCTGAATTGAATATAACTATTGCACTGGACAATGCCTCCCTTCCTAGGCTCGTGTACCAACTTCCAGCCACTGGTAGACAACGAGTCGGTCAGATTATACACGCCGTGAGACCGATCAGGTTCGAGATTGTCTAAACCCCACTCCTATGCTCCAAGCTGAGCTCGTCAAGTAGACGACGCTCATCCAACAATGAGTTAAATGAACTGCTTGTAGAAACAAAATAGCTTTGAAGATTTTCAATTGATGCCGGTAAATGCAATAATTCAGAGCGTCCTGTAACGGATCGGCGCAGCGCCTGTGGTTGAGAGACCGTGCATTCCATTGAGTCTACCAAGGCTTCAACAACATCAGATTTCCAATAGACAAAATTTTCTGGTCATTTTATTAAATAAACTAACGGAGAAAAAATTCAGCCTTGTAGAAATGAGTCAAACAAGTTTGTATTTTCAATAACTTATGGGGGTGGCAGACCTTTGATAGCAACGCTTTCGACGCGGTAGACTATCATTTTGTGCACTCGTGATATCAACCCAACAAAAAAAAGAATCAGCTTTGTAGAAATGATGACAGCCGACTGTCACCGCCTCCCTTACTACCATATATTTTCTCAATTAGTGTTATCTTGATAAGTGAGAAGGAACCTCCAAATAGCTTATTGATGTGACCTTTATCAGGGTATCTGAACATAGTGTTGAGGTGAATGTATGGAACGTTACTTGTAACTATACTCAGACTGCTCTTGTTGTTATAAATGAGAGATTCAAAGTATGTATTGAAAAAGAGAAGAAAAAACTACCAATGAACTTAAGAATAAGCTTTATTCAAATTTTCATTTCATGAATTCTTGTGATTTCTTTCCTTGAATAAGTTGAGAAGAAGATTTTACAACTTTTTGCAAATAAGTTAGTCGTGTGACTATTTCTCACTTCCTCAGGAATAATGCAGTAAATCCTTGGAGCTAGGTAGGAAAAACTCATGTGTCTCATAGTTTTCGATGTAAATGAAGTTTTATAACGGGCATTTCTTTGTCTTGTATGTGTGACCATCATATTTTAGGTTATGTCTGTTTTTGTATTGGTATATGACTACCGTTTGGCAGATAAATTGTCGTAAGTCAAATATTTTAGTTTCTTGGAATACATTTCCAGTAGTATTTCAAGAATTCTTTTTATATAATTTTCTAATTTTTTTTCGTATATTGATGAGTTTTTTTAGATACCCGCGGGAGGAGCCACCCCAACCGATGATACCCTAATTCAGCTTTGATTGGACTAGTGCAAAATAAATAATGTTTAGTTGTTTTGTATCTAATATATTCACAAGTAATTTGAATGTATGCAGGACTGTTCTCAGTATTCCAGTAACGTTGTTAATATGGTAAGACCATCTTAGAAGTTCGTCGATAGTTACTCCTAAGTATCTAATAAAGGTTACTTTCGTAATTGAGAAATCGTCAACTTAAGAGATGTATGATCAGGTAGCGTTCTTTTGGTGCAAGTGAATGTCGTAATTTTTTTTTTGTATTTATAGTTGAAAGCTTATAATTCACCATTTTTTCATATTGAGGAGATCTTTCTTAGCTATAAGTATCAGTTGTTGCCATGTCTCAGCCGTGTACAGTACTACGGTATCATGGGCGAAACTTGACTGACTGAAATCCAAACTGGTTTTCGGATATTATTTTTTTGTCCTTAAAATAATTTTCAATTCTACTTTTTAAATTTTTATCGAATTATCACTCATTATAGAAATAGGTCGATAGTTGGACATGTCATTCTTATTGCTAGATATGAACATTTGTTTTATTATGGTGGATTTGAGAGATGAAGGCCATTTTCCCGTTTCCAAACACCGGTTTACCAAATACGCTATGGGGATTTGCAATGAAAATTCCTGTTTTTTAAATGTTCTGCTCTGATGCCATGCGGCCCGGGTGTCTTATTATTTTTGAGTTTTTTTTCATTATTTCCAATACTTCTTCTCGTTTGTGGGATTCAGACAAAATTAATAATTTAGCCATTTTTTTTTCGGTTCAAAATCAGTTTTTTTATTGATTTGCATATGTTTTCCCAACACTAACAAAATATTATTAATTCGTTGCAAATGC
The DNA here is from genome assembly GCA_018342105.1 of Gonioctena quinquepunctata. Lineage (NCBI taxonomy): Eukaryota > Metazoa > Arthropoda > Insecta > Coleoptera > Chrysomelidae > Gonioctena > Gonioctena quinquepunctata. Next base: position 43,619 of record JAFIRS010002393.1, read on the forward strand.
ATTTTACATCAGTTATTTTTTTGTTATCTTAAATTTTGTATCTCCTTAATTCTTACTTCTTTCTTCTTTGAGTTTGAGACTTGTTTTGTGTTGTTTTTATTTTCATTGTATTTTTTATTGTAGTATTCTTTTTTGGCTTTTTTCAACAGAATGTTCAATTTATTTCTGTAAGTAAGAATCTCGTCTTTCCAAATTGTTGGGGTTATTTTTTTGCAATCGTTTATATAGTTTGTATTTCGTATTTTAGATTTTTTCTTCCAACTCTTTTTTGAAATGTGCTTGCATCTTATAGTTCCTTCAGTTTGTCAATGAACATTTCAACAGCCTCGAAAATATTATTTGTATTTTCAGCATTTTTCCTGAGTTTGACTGGGTCTGTGAATTTTATTGAATTGTTTTTGTGTTTATTGTCGTGATTGCTTTTTGGAGATGTATTTTATGTAGAATAGGGTAGCGCATGATCACTTATGCTATTTTTGAGAGTAATTGATAGGCATTTTTGAATGTCACGAATATGTGGTCTATACAAGCCAGAGTTGTTATGAGTTCTTGTGAATGCATTGATACTAGAAAAAAGTCCATACTTCCCCATCAGATCTGCATAGTCATCAGTAATGGTGTTTTCAATAACAATATTCATATTTATATTACCTATTATAATATTATAGTCAACATTATCACCATGAAATTTTGAAATGTAATCTCCCAACTCATTCAAGAACCCTATTTATATGTGGATGGTGGTCTGTATGAAGAAGTGAAGAAAAATGACTTATTAGAATTCAAATTTTGAATTGTACTTTGAGGTATGATTCGCTGCTTGATCGACAATTGGTTGATAGGGCTATAATTATAAAAAATATCAAATCGGGTGATTGCCAAGTTTCAGTAATTGTCAGATTAAGTGATAAAAGTCGTTAAATATCTCTAGAAAAAGTACAAGCACAAAAAGAAAACAACATGTAAGAATTAATCGAGAGATTTTTTTAAGATAAGCACGTAAAGAATTACTCATATACCAGAGATCCCTCATATTTGAATTCCATGTATGCAACTGGAACCATTATATTCAAACGTAATTCTTGACTGAGAATCGTTCATCTTGTTATTTGGAATAGGTGATGAGTCCGAACAGATGAAACCATTTATCCCAACTATGATAACGGCCAAATCTTCTCAGTCATATATACAGGAAATTCACAAATATGTGATTCGAACAAAAAACTCATATTGAAGTTGCAAAATAAGGGTGATATAGTTGAGTGGAAAGTTTAAGTACGGTCCTGGATAATTAATTCACTGAGTAATAGCAAAATCATATGACAGCTAAATTACACTATTTTCTGCTAGGACACTGAATGTCGAATTCTCCATCGACTGCTGATTGAATAAGGAAACAATAGGTTATAGTGGAAAGAACAAACGCCAAAAAAGTTTCGTTGAGATATCACCACGGTGTTTTCACGAAATGATGTGAATTATTCTCATATATTCAATAGTAGTGAACCCTCACGATATATGACGAACATATTTCCTGTTGATAACTTGGAAAAAAAGTCAACTCATCCCTAGACCGAGCGGGGGCTTTGCGCACGAAAGCGACGTTAAAAACTGTGAACAATTGTGAATATATCAGGACCGCAATGTGACCTATGTCAACTGTAAGTTTTGTACTCTCATTATTTGGCAACTTTAAGATGATACTTTTTTCGTGAAATAACACACTTCAACGATTCATACAACTCGATATATACTTTTTTGTGGTATTTCCTTTTTTAATTTTTTTTTTGTGGTTTTTTAGGTTATTTGTTTTAAAATCTGTGGCCAATTGGGCGGTTATGGTTGATTGAGCACTCTATCGATATATATAAATATATATATATATATATATATATATATATATATATATATATATATATATATATGAGAGAATGTGTCACTTCCCTTGGGGGCACCCATTTATCTTCCGTAATTGTGGATGTGGAGTTATGAAATTTGCAGGATGATTCCCGAAAAACAATATTAGGTGGCAAGATAGGTAGGAAATATCTTTGAGTTTGTAATCAGGATAACAAATTCACATGAACTGTTTTTCAGAAATGTTGGTTGTTCCATCGCTTCTGGCGGGCAGTATACATCACTTCAGATGACTTCCACCTCATCACTGAGGGCAATTTTGATATACCTATTGATCCTGTGCATTTTATAATTCCACGTCAATAATCACAGGAGATACGGGGTGCTTTCATGAGAAGTGGGACAAATTGATTTTTTTTCAAGAAAAAGCGCACAGATCGTAAATTTGTTATTCTGTTAGGTGATTTTCAAGCTGAATACAATGATTCGATATTTCTATGGAAAATTCTCCGGAAATATTGAACGCAACAAGTATCATAATAAACGTTTCCGATATTCATTGAGAAATGGATTATTCCAAAGATATCTCAGACATCTATATTCGTTGGGAAATGAACGATAGAGTACAGCGTACAGATTGTAAATTTGTTGTTCTGATCACGAATTAGAGATTTCCAGCCTATCTTGCCTCCTCATAGTGTTTTTCAGAAATGGTGGTTGTAGTATATCTTCGGAATCAGAATGTACCTTCACCTTGTCATTGAGTTCAGAACTGATTTTTTTTTCAGTGGAGAAGTGTACGGATAGTAAATTCATTGTTCTGATTACGAACCCCAAGAGATTTCCATCGTGTAGTGTACATAACTTCCACCTATCATAAATTCCACGTCAACAATTACGGAAGATATGGGGGGTGCTTCCATGAGAAGTGAGACACACTCTAGGTATATATTATTTCCACGATATCGATTTTGTGACACATTGGACCATGAATAACGCGAATCTCAACCATATTCAATATTTCATCAAATATATACAATTTTGTAATCATTGAATGAAGTTAAAATGAAGTGTACTTTTTTATAATTTATAAATCGTCGTCTGCCTTTCTTAACCACTAGCCAATGTTTAAAAAGTACGGAAATTAAATTTTTTTTACTGTATTTTCTAAATATATTGAGTTTTTTCATTTCTCTGCATTATCGATAACCAGAAGAATTATTTGGAGTCATTCCTCTATCGACCTCTATCACAGTTTACTGTGATGATAGTGGAAGTAGAGTAATTTTCCGTACTCTTATCAACTCAAGGATAGTTTTGAGAGTTGATGTTTATCCAAAACATTGGAATTTTTTTCCAATTTTCCCTTTTTTTCCAAACCAATTTGGGTTTAATTTGGTTCAAATTTCTCACAGGAAATTCCGTCATAGCCATCATTGACTCTTGTCTATACTTCGAACTACTTCGTGAACTAGTCCTCATCATAGGGCACTCAATAGACACCACAGTGGTCATACTGGTCATGGTAGACCCCCTATGGTTGATCCCACCACCTACTTTAACCCCTCCATCCATACAAGTTCTTCTGTATTGTAGGCCGCTTCCATAAGGTAAGGGTTTGCCTCCAATAGCCCCCTTGTGACGTTCTGCTCTATCTTTGCAAAGTCCGTATCGACCCATCAGGATGAAAAAGTCCCTACGATATTGTTGGGTCAAGAGAGCATATAGACAAGGGTTGGCACAACTGTTTAGTGGATAAAAAAATACCAGAAGTATCTTTGTTTGAGTCACTGTAATGAGGGGGTATCCAAGGAGGGCAGTGAGTCCGAAAAAAGCTATTGGGGACCAGCATGCAAAGTCGGTGAAAACCAGGAGAGCCATGCGCTTAGCTACTGTGAGATCACTGCGGACAGAAGTTGTAGAACCGGTTCGGCCACCTGGAAATGAGAAATAACAATATGTACTTATTTTGGATGGTCAGACTCAGACAGTTGGTGTGAAAGTGTGGTTCGTGAAGCAAGTTTAACTATCAAATATTTTCACTCTCATTTATTTCCAAAGCTGTACACATATATATATATATATATATATATATATATATATATATATATATATATATATATATGAATATAAAATGGAAGAAATTCAATGGACATAGCCCTCAAAGAGAATCGTTAAACGTGGACACGTGTTTCGGGCTCTCAGCCCTCATCAGTACGGTGAAGAAGTGCAAGGATGGACAACACTTGGTAGAAAACGACAAATCAACGGAGTCAACAAACAGAAGCCAGCCGCACATTTGTGGTTTCGGTTAGCAGACCCTGCATTCCAGGGCAACAACCAACGTCACCACGGAGGCAGCTATAGCTACCTGTGTGACATCCGAGTCCAGGATTATAGATATGAATGAGAAAAATATCGAGGGGACTGGTAAACAAAATGTGCGGCTGGCTTCTGTTTGTTGACTCCACTGATTTGTCGTTTTCTACCAAGTGTTGTCCATCCTTGCACTTCTTCACCGTACTGATGAGGGCCGAGAGCCCGAAACACGTGTCTACGGTTAACGATTCTCTTTGAGGGCTATGTCCATTGAATTTCTTCCGTTTTGTTAACCAGTCCCCTCGATATTTTTCCCCTTCATATCTATAAATATATATATATATATATATATATATATATATATATATATATATATATGTACAGCTTTGGAAATAAATGGGTGTGAAAATATTTGATAGTTAAACTTGTATATATATATATATATATATATATATATACAGGGTGAGTCAGAATAAGACCGACAAACTCCGACTACAGATTCCTCACCTCATTTCGAGGTGAAAAGTTGCTATCAAGGTTTGTCCTAAAATGCATCCCCTCAGAGATACAGGGTGTCGAAAGAACAAAAAATTAAGATTTAATTTGATTTCTCCAAAATTACTGAAGGAAAAAATTTGAAATTTGGTATACTAATCAAAGTTTATCAACGTGCTCATTTGAAGTAATAATTTTTCATTCACGTAAACCAGTGGCGTAGTTACGATGGTATGTGGTCATATGTTCCTTCATATTTTCTTGGGACAAGTGAATGGACAAATGAGCGTTTGACATCATTTCGGCTCATCGATACCCAACCTTAAAGTCATTACATTCCATTTGCCTGAAAGTGGAGGTTTCTGAGATAATTTAGAAAAACTGAATACATGTCCTTAGTTGAGGCATAATTTCCTATATGCAATAATCGCATAATGCTAATTCCTTACAATATATCGGAATATGTGTCAACCTCCTGAACATTTTTCAATGATGGGAGAATCGGAAACATAGTACGGTTGAGTCAGAATGAGACCAATAACTCCATTTTTCCATTCATCATATTATTTGATCGAATCGATGTCGTGGAATCACTGATATGTTACCATACTTTCTTGCATATGATTGTTTTGACACAAACAAACCCAATCTCAAATTCATAATACTCCACTTAGATAAGAGTTAAGGTCTGAAATAATTTTTGCGAAAAACTGAAGATAAGTACTCTCAATTTGTTGAAGTTTATGTTTGAGTATCATTATCAAAGCCATTTCTGATTGAATTATCTAGAAAAATAACATGTTTTGGATAAAGAGAACAATTATTGTGTATTAATGTCTACTCAAATGATTTCTTTCGATTCGTGATAAATAGTTGCAAAGTCGAGCCTTCCATGCTAGTTGTGGTATGCATAAAACCTACACGAAATTGGGAACTAAAGAGAAACTGAGCCTTTATTCATTGTTCACGGTAGAAACACACTGATATATCGATACTTACATTAGACGTAATTGACAGTAACCCAAAACAGTTTGTATTTTAGTTATCTGTCATTATTTCAGTCAGTGAACTTCGTTTCAGAATGGATTATTCATTTGAAGAATATATAGATAATCATTTCGTTCATGACGAAACACAGGGAAATGCCAGAGCCGCTGCTGAATTACATCAATATAGACGGCACTTGTTATACCTCTTTATAAAGGTGGTAACACTACCCTCCCATCAAACTTCAGACCAATCTCGTTGTTATCCACAATTTCTATAATCATAGAAAAATTAGTGAAGAAAAGATTGTTACTATTTTTATCAAATGGAAAAATATTAAACGAATGTCAATTTGGGTTTCAGAATTCCAAAAATACTTTTGACGCAATTTTCTCTTATTTGAAAAAGGTATACATGACCTTGAATGAAGGTGAACATGTCTCGATTGGTTTAGGTCAGACCTCAATAATAGATCGCAAATAGTGAAAACGAACGATGTTCTGATCTTTCGGCACTATATTGCGGAGCACCTCAGGGATCTGTTTTAACTGTACATGAACGATCTCGCTACAATAAAAGTTGAGGGACTCCTCACCATTTTCGCTGATGATACCACATTATTATGGCATGGGAAAAACATTGATATCTTGAAACAAGTGGTCTCTTCAGATTTATCGAAAGTTGAGCAATGGTGTGATTCAAACTTGCTCTGTTTCAATGTGGATAGAACCAAAATTGTTAACTTCAAATTCAGCTATGATAACTTACTACTTGATGGTATTAATATTGAAGAGACACTTTGTACTAGGTTTCTTGGCCTGCACATTGATAACAAGCTGGAATTCAATGAACATGTCACATCTTTGGGTAAGAAGTTAGCTTCCAGATCTTTTGCTGTTAGAATTGTTGCCAATCAACTTGACATATCTACAGCCATATCCACCTACTTTGCCCTTGTAGAGTCCCATCTAAGATATGGCATTGCATTTTGGGGATTTTGTAATCAAACACTCCTAAATCAGGTATTTGTACTGCAGAAGATATCTCTTAGATACTTGTGCAGGGCTAACTACAGGGATAGCTGTGGACAACTTTTTGTTCAATAAAGAATTTAAACTGTAATTAGCATCTTCATTCTGGAAGTGGTATGCCTGATTCACAAAAAATATGTCACTGATTCTTCTGAAAATACCAGACAGAGCTGCAATATTCACCTGCCATTACCTAAACTGAATTTAACAAAACACTCTAATATGTATGAAGGGAAAAGAATATTCAATCACTTGCCACAGTTAACCAAAAACATATCAGATCATAAACTATTCAGAAGATCAGTTGAAAATATGCTTCTTGAGAAGGCTTCTTATAACCTACAGGAATATCATGTGAACATGTCTCAAATACAGTGAAGGGATGCTAAAATAATTATTATGTAAACACTAGGGACTTCCAACATGTCTAGGGAACTATTGTGTGCAATTGGAACATTGGTGACAGTTCCATCGAAAATTGCAATATTTTCTTTGACAGTCACTTCACTTCATTTTTGAAAATGACGTCCCGACTCAAAACCACATCATTTTTATGGGGCATCCATATTCTATACCCGTCCTTGTCTCCACAATAACCAACAAGGTATCCTCTTTCGCTCTTCTTCTCCCATTTTGAACGTTTCTGTTTTGGAACGTGGACAAAACAATCTGTCCCAAAAATTTTCAAATGGGTAACTGGAGCTTGCTTGCTGTTCCAAATCATGATCGGAGTCATACCTTCTATTGAAGTGGCACCGGTTCGGTTCAGGACATATGCAACGGTATTCACTGCCTCTGTCCACAGCTGTTCAAGGAAATCCTCAGCATGTAATAGCGTCCGTGACAATTCCACAAGTGTTCTATTCTCCCTTTCTGCTGCACCGTTCTGTTCAGGAGAATACGGCATTGTAATCCTATGATGGATACCGTAGTTGGCGATTATTTCTTTGATATCCTTATTATCAAATTCTTTGCCACCATCCGTCAACAATTCTTCTACTGTATGACCAGTCGCCTTAGCCTCAGACAGAAAAGCCTCAAGTTTAACTTTCACCTGTGATTTTTTTTGATGAAGTAAACACGACAAAATAACATTTATTTAGTGGACATAGGACCGCAAACATCGGCATGAATGAGCTCTCCAGGCTTTCGAACTCTATTCACTCTTTGTCCAAATGACAAACGATGTTGCTTGCCAAACATACAAGCATTACAAAATTATTTATCAAGAGTCACCTCAATCCCACTTTTCTTGAGGAACTTTTGCACATCAGTTTTGATTTGATGACAAAGACGTTAATGCCAAATTTGTAACGTATCACTTGCTGCTATTTGAACTTCTGCACTTATTGAAGGAACTATCACACGAATATGCATCAAATATAGTCCATTTTTCCGGATTCCTGCTGCCACAATTTCGCCATCTCTCAAAATGTTGCGAAAATTTTTTTCCAAACTTGATGTCATACCTTTATCTACCATAAGAGATTTTTCTTAGCTTCAGGCACGAACCAGACATCTTGAAGATAATTTTGGACCCATTTTCCACCAACATGCATTTCAACATCAATATTGCCCCTGCCGAAAACTTTCATGCTTTGGCCATTTCCTATCAAAACTGATTGAGTATATTGAAAGTTTTCGAAAGTTGAAAAACAGTTTCTGTGCATGGTCATGTGCTGAGTCGGCAATCCAAATATCATTGGGATGTAAATTTAGTGGAAATGCATCAGAGACAAAAGCAGAACCTTGCGTTGAACTAGCTTCCGATTTCTGATTTGCTTCTTTCATACAATCTCTCTTCATATGACCTCTGAGTCCACATCGATGACATTTAAAGGTTTTTTTATTATCATTTTTGTTAGAAATTTGATGATTTCGAAAGACATTGTTCGCGGAAATTCTTTGAAGCTATAAACGCTGTTTTACTAGACAAGTCGCTGTTTTCTTCCCGTTCTTGGTGCCGTATTTCCACGGTGCATAGTCTTTCTCATGAAAACTGAATGGTTCTCTGCTGTTTGGCCACTGAGTACTCTATTCATGAACAAAGATTCGGGCAATATAACTTTATCTTCCTTCCATGTTTCATCTTGAAGCTCCACCCAAAACTTCTCAAGTTAAGCCATATGTTTCGCTACACTTTCCAGGACATCTTTCTCTTCGATTCCAAAGAATTTATTGAACAGTCTATCCTGTCTTTGTTCTGTTCTTTGCTCAAATATACTGAGGAGCTTATCCCACATCTCCTTGGAACTGCTACACATATTGATCAGCTGTCTAACTTGTGTACTCAAACTGCATACAATTAAATTTTGTGCAGTATACTCTATTTTGTTCACAGACTGAAACACATTTTTATAAGCAGCCTTCGCTGCCTCATCTGCAGTCTCCGCCGGTTCGTTGGGCGTTTCAAGAGTACCAATAACAGCATCCCAAGCGTTGTGTGCTCGGAGATGTATTGTTATTTGAAATTTCCAATCTATCCAATTGGTTTGACCTTCCAGTTTTTCAATTAATACTTTTGGAACTTCCATTCTTCTTGTGAGAAAAACTGATCAACTTCAACTCCGGTCAGTGTCAAAATGAAAGGTACCAGCAACTCAGTGATTCACAGGTAGTTGTCGACCAACAATTGAGTTTCTTTTCGCTTCACTTGGAATTATCTGCCGTATTTTCGTTGCTGCGTTTTTGGGCCCATAACCTGTTGCAGATTATACCAAAAAGAAGCACTTGAAAATAACGATATCTAAATTGAAGAACTTTACTTTACAATATTGACAGAAAAAATAATCATTGACAACTACTGTTTTTTAAACATATGTAAATATGGTAACAGCAGATTAGAAGATATACTGGATGTACAAAAAACGAAATGAATACATTTCATTCACATTTCAACATATCATAATCTTATTATGTAATAATATAATGGTTGTTATGATAGCATAGCATCTCGTGATTAATTCTACAGTATGCATGTTTTGGTTCAAGTATTTTTTTCCGGCCTATGAGGGAGACGTGTTAAGAAACGCATTCAATCTCTTCTCTAGCCCAGAAAATTGTGGCCATGAGTTCACGAGTGCCACTGAGAGCACCTTTACATTTTTTACCCTATTGAAATATGGTTCTTGTTCTGCAGAAAATGCAAAACGATGCTGAAATACTACAGTACAGTTTACATGGGCTCATATTTGGACAAGTAAGAATTTAAAATTTGGGTGGAACACCTGGGTTATTCTATTCTTTCTTAAGTATTTTAAATTTTTTTTTGAAGTTTGACGAAATCACACTCTCGTGAGAAGAGAGCATGAATAATCAATCATACGGAAAATCTTCATGAGAGTGAGCAATCTTAATATTTAAAAACAACTTTTTTATCTGAGACTTCTGAGTTTTCAGATCTACGTTTTTCATTTTAGGTCCATCATAAACTTCTCTAAATCGATTACATGGATGATCAATCGATGGCATTTTGAGTTGATTTCTATGCTGAATACAAGGAATCAACATTTTAGAGGAAATATCTGAATGAATTTAAATACTGCGAATAACAAGTATCATGATGAATGAATGAGAAAATTCATTGAAAATGGATTATTCAAAATATATCTCAGATATAGGTTTTCGTTGAGAAATAAGGATGTGGAACACTCCATAAGAGTTGTCTATTACAGGAATTGTAAACATGTCAAATGTAGGATTCTCACAAAAACATTGAAAACAGTTCTAAATTGATAAAATTACTTTATTTTTATAGTAGGTTTTTCAATTCCTCTTTCAACATAATAAGTGTTATACAAAATTAATATAACTCTTGTTTAACATTTCTCAATTTTGTTCGTTTACTTATAGAAATGCACAGTTTTATAGAAAATGATTTTTTCATCAAAGGTTCGAATGAAGAATTCCTAAAATACATGTGGAGACTTTTTGTTTTTGGTTTCCAATCGTTTACTTTGTTGTTTTACCAACTCTCAAAAGTTAATAAAAATTCGTACGAGTTAAGATCATGTGGGCCTAACCTATCTTAGTGGAATCCAAAACCACTCTTACCCACGTCGGTGAAAAACAGTGTGTACAAGACTGTGTGTGAAAGATGTATAGGTAGTATTGAAGTTCAATATTTTTTTGAACTATCCAGAAAATAGTAATTGCCTGTCTGTTTGTTTGTTTGTTCGAGCATCACGCAAAAACTACTAGACCGATTCTGATGTGTTTGAAATCTTATGATTAGACTTTCAAACTGGTATGTATTTTATCCCACTACGATGACGGAAATCGGAGATATAACAATGACATCATTTCACAACCAAGTGCAACCAGTATGAGACGAGCTCCCATTTCAAGTATATCTTATATATATATATATATATATATATATATATATATATATATATATAATTACAAATATTACCGAAAATTGGTACATGTGCTATAATGATATTAGGTGCACTTAGAATCGTTGCAAGTCTAATAGCCTCAGGGAAGGCAAAAATATAAAAATTGTACATGAGTGAACTACCCCTATTTCAGAAAATTCAGCAAAATGATAGGGAAATAAGTTGTTTAGGATTGAATGTTATGCATAAATACCAAAACATGGCCTCCCAAAAATTTTTTTTCATGTTCACCCTAAACACTTTCATGAATTAATTAAAATCAAATCAATTTCGCAAAACTTTGTTCAGATTCAAGCATATTTGTGAAATTACCTATCTTTATTTTTCAGAGAAACACAAACTTCATGTTGTAACGATATTACTTTCAAGTTTAAATATATTTTGAAAAACTGTACAAATTAATCGACAAACGTGAAATCCCACTAAGATACCCATGGAAATAAACGAATGAGGGTTAAAAGTAAACATTGTTATTAATAAATATTACCAAAACAATGTATCCATAATTTATGCACTAAACTCACTCAAATCTCAAAAGCAATATTACAATATTTTTTAACGTGTCCAAATGTGGTGCCGATGGTTTTTCCAATTTTTTGCTGCTTATTTTTATCATAACTTAATAATCAACACATCAAAATAAACAGAAAATATTTAAATTGCAAGAAACTGATGTGTAAAAAAATATCGAACCAACCTTCTCGTTCAATGCATCTAATTGTCCGAACATAAAATCAACTAAGAGTAGATCGCAATACATTTGCTGGAATATTTCAGCAATGAAATCGTATCGAATTTTCAAGTTCCTCAACATTATTAAATACTTGTAAACTTTTTGCTTCAAATATCCCCATAAAAAATCTATCGGGGTGAGATCTGGTGAATGGGGAGGCCACCATGGATCAGTATTTCGTCCTAACCATTTATCAACAAATTCCCCATTTAACCATTCATGTACAAACCATAATTTATTTTTTTCTTATAAACTCATATTATAAAAAAAAAATCCGTGAGTTCGTTTTCCAAAAAATGTAAATGGCGAAAAGAGTCCTATTAATTTGTCGTAAATAATACCACAACACACTTTTTTTTGGCAATACTGGTTTTTATTGGTCATAAACCTAACTCTCGTCCGCCATCTTGGAGCGCCATTCTGTTTTTGTCTCTTACAAAAATTCTATGAGCCACTATTTCAGTTTCACGAATTTTGATAGAAAATTCATAATTCCGACTCTGAAAACCCCCATATACAAATTTTGAATAGAATCGGACCATAATCACAAAACTCCTCCGCCATCTGGGAGCCATCATCTTTTATTTGGAAATTTTGACAAAAAATTCATAGTCTGCGACCCCGTTTTTGGGGACGGAGATTGTGAATTCTTTATCAAAATTCAGAAATTCAAGATGGCGGCTCGAAGATGGCGGACAAGTTTTGTGATTATGGTCTGATTCGATTCAAAATTGGTATATGGGGGTTACATACCAATTTTGAATCGAATCGGAACATAATTACAAAACTTGTCCGCCATCTTGGAGCCACCATCTTAAATTTCTGAATTTTGACAAAGAACTCACAATCTCCGTCTCCGAAAACGCTCACATACCAAGTTTGAATCTACTATAATCACAAAACTCGTCCGCCATATTGGAGCCGCCATTTTGTTTTTTTCTATTTTTCTCCAATAGGATGTCGGCAAGTGCTCCAAAAATGAATTACAAATTTTTAATCGGGAAGAATGACTGAATGACATACGAACGAAGCAAGTTAAATGAAAGCTTGTAAAAATGATGTAGTTTATGACGGAGTGAAATGGTTTGTATTGCAGAGTGTGAAAATCCCAACTGCTAAGACGCCGCGAGGTTCATATTGACGCTTGAGGAAATGCTTGAGCCGCCATTTTGTTTGTTTTTTCTAACAAAAATTTCATAATGCAATGTCATCGGAATTATGATGAACACCCGCCAAATTTCGGCTCAATAGGATGTCGGAAAGTGCTCCAAAAATGAATAAAAAAATTTGAAACGGAAAGAATGACGTACGAACGGAAAGCAAGTTGAATAAAAGCTTGTATATATAGTTGTATATATAGTATATATAGTTTTTCCAATATCAATTGTAGAAGCATAAAAAAGTCTTGCGGCGAAATCCTGTGAGCAGCAGTGGCGGAGATAACTAATTTTATTTAGATATTTTAAGATTTCAAAAATACTTCATAAATAATGAAAAATGAAAAAAAATTAAAGACAAGTTTTAATTTATACAAATACATTAAGAAAGAAAAATAATTTCTTTCATTGCTTGATGTAGGTTACTAGAATATCCTAAAACGTATTTCGATCGGCAAACACCAAGACCACAGACGCTACTGGTTTTTAATCTTTCAGAGCTATTAAAACACAATTATAACGCGTGATTTATGACCTTCCAGTATAGACACGCCTATACAAGCATCGATGTCCGACGATTGGCCCAGACGAATCGGTTGTAGAAAAGCGTTAGCTGTTTCTCAGGTCCACGTTACGGGGCCTGTGGCTCAGTGGCACCAGCGTCGGTCTTGTGTCAACTGTTTCCACCTGGCGTGGGTTCGATTCCCGCAGCTGGTGAAAAATGTTTTCAAGGTCCCAAGAGTGGTTTCGGATCCCACTATAAAAGGTAAGGTCCCCGTGATCTTAACTCGTACAAGTTTTCATTAACTTCTGAGGGTTGGTCAAACAACTAAGAAAGCGATTAAAAACAATTTACAAACAATTTACGTTGACTGCGGCTCTTTTGATCTACCATATGCCGACGGCAAATGTTTACGAGTAGTACAGATTATTTTTCGTTCGGTTTCTTCGCATATACGCTCGTGTTAGCGAAGTGAGTTTTTATTCGCTCCCTATAGAAACAGCTTCTGCAATTGATATTGGATGGACTATAAAAATTATCTAGTTTATGACGGTGTGAAATGGTTTGTATTGCAGAGTGTGAAAATCACAACTGCAAAGACGCCGAGAGGTTCGTATTGAGGCTTGCGGAAATGCTTGAAAATATTCGAGAATGGTAATTTAATTATTTTCATTGCAGTTAGTGGCTTAGCTCTTGTAATGGGTCTAGCCACTTTCCCAAACTATTGAAACTATTTCTCAATCGGGATATGATTGGATATTTCAAATCGAACTCACGGTCAGTGCGCTAAATAAGTTTTTGAAATACATCATGGATCACAAACAAGTCTAACACAACTTCTTTTGGGTAATGTTCAATTTTTGAAACAATTTCATTTGAGAATTAGCACAATTCGTTCTCACTCCGACAGAATATCACCTTTTCAATTACCTTGCCTTTTGATTCCATAGCATACTTGAAAAAGTAAAGAATAAAGAATATGACATTTCTTGATTTCATCAAAAATGAACAACGACTTGTTCCTCAAGACTGCTGGCTACAAGAACCTATGCAATAGGTGTATTTGGTCGAATATCCATAAAAAAAAATTTTCTTTCCTGACTAATGCCTCGACGGACGTTGGATCACATCCAACGGATAAACGAGCAAAGTCCTACAAAGTACTTCGCAAATATTTGTTACGAAATGAATAAATATTAAGCACATAACTCAGGCTGACCACATGAGACCGGTTTCGAAATACTTGCCCCTCATCAGTACAGGGTAGGTCAAGCAGACAATGATTAATATCTGCGGTACCTGACTGAAATAATTAAAATCCATCCATTCCATAGTATTCGCTGGGATCCAATCAGCAGAATGGACAACACCATCAGCTAACGCCATGTCAACCCAACTACTGCAACTAAACTGAAATGTCTTCCTGATGAGGGGCAAATATTCATCCATGTGAGTGAAGTGGTTAATATTTATCCATTTCGCAACAGACATTCGCAAAGTACTTTGTAGGACTTTGCACGTTTATGCATCTGATGTATTCCAACTTCCGACGAGGCATAAGCCAGGGACGTAGGTGTTTTTTATGGATATTGGACCAACATACACCTACTGTACAGTTTTGAGGAATAAGACGTTTTTCATTTATTTTTGATGGAATAATAGCCGGCTATCTATATGTCATAGACTTCTGTCTATATATCCTGAGACTCAGGATGACATTTCAGTTGGTAATAGTTAGTTGCAGTAGTTGAGTCAAGATGGTGATAGCTAATGGTGTTGTCCATTCTGCTAATTCGATCCCGGCGAATACTGTGAAGTGGGTGGATTTTTAACTGTTTCAGTCAGGTACGCAGACATTAATCTTTGTCTGCTTGACCAACATTGTACTGATGAGGGGCAAATACACCGAAACCGGTCTATAGTTAGTCAGCCTGAGTAGAGTATAGTTTATTTGGTGCAGCTGATTATAAAAATCTTTACACAAGTCATTGAAAAAAAAAATACATGTCTAAGACCCATAGACATATGTGGATACAAGTCAATGTGAACACATATACACTTACATGCACATACTAGAAAACACAAAAAAACATATACACAATATTATATAACACAATGAGGTTTGAATAAATATATGAAAGTATAATAACACAAATAGTTAAAATCTATGTGTGGAAAAGGGAGTTTGGTAAACTGAAGTAGTCATGTAGATTATATATAGTATTCGTGGAAAGTACTTTGTTCATTATTTTCTTGAATTTATAAATTGAGAAGTTCCTGGTTTCCTCTGTCAGTTTATCATAAAAATTTATGTCTAAGTTATTTTTAGCAAAAATTTCCAATCTATATAATATATTATAAGGTTGTTGGAGTTTCTTGTTTGATAGCAATGAATATCTCTGTGAGTCTGAAATTGTTGATACTTTTTGTGTATTTCTACAAGAGACTGATAGATGTACACGGCTGAAAGGGTCATAATATGTAGGCTTGAAAACAAGAGTCCTTATAATTTGCATTTGCAACTATCCTAATTGCCCGTTTCTGCATCAGGAAAACCCGATTTGAGGAAGGGGAGTTGCCCCATAGATATGTACCATATTATAGGTGAGGATGAAAAAGCGTGAAATAGTCTGTTTGGTAAACTGAAGTCGTCATGTAGATTATATATATAGTATTCGTAGAAAGTACTTTGTTCATTATTTTCTTGAATTTATAAATTGTGAGGTTTCTGGTTTCCTCTGACAGTTTATTATAAAGTTTTATGTCCAAGTTATTTTTAGCTGAAATTTCTAATCTATATAATTTATCAACAAGGTTGTTGGCGTTCCTTGTTTGATAGCAATGGATATCTGTCTGAAATTGTTGATTCTTTTTCGACCGACGAAATCAAAAAGGAGGAGGTTCTCTATTTGACCCGTATATTTTATGTTTTTCCATCATATTTTTTTATGTATGATCACGCATAATTTTTTACTGAGGCGTCCGATTCCGATAATTCTTCTTTCAGTGGATAGGGTGTACTTCGAGTTTGGTCCCATTTGAATTTAAAAGATGAAATCCACCCCTAAGGGTAGCGAAATGAAAAATATTGATCACTCACCCTCTGAATTCTGGTCGATTCTAACAGGCATAACTTTGTACTGGGTTAATCCGGTTACTCCCGCCACATGGTCCCGCCTAGCTATACACGCTCTCTCGGGGGCAGCTACAACGGTCTGAGAGACAGCTGGGAACGTTATGGGGGTCATTTCGGGGAAGGGCAACTATATATAGAAAAAAATATGGCTGCCGTAAGTTGAGTGAGAAAAATATTGGGTCTGGGGGGCGCGTCTGGGGTGTTAAGTGGTCTCCAGGACTACCACAATGGTCTGAGAACGTTATGGGGGTCGCTTTGGGGCCCAACCATATATAGAAAAAATTATGGTGGGTGTAGGTTAGGAATTTCAATATGTTCGATATAGGGGGGCCTTGCCTGAGGTGTTTATCGGTCTCTGGCCACGGGGTTGAAGATATCTGAGGCATTATGGGGGCCCAGCCATGTATAGAAAAAAAGGGGGGGGAATTTTAAGAGATAGCTGAAGGTTTGGGGGCCCTCCAGAAAAAATATGACGGTTGTAGGTTAAGAATTTCAAGATGTCAGTCATGAGGGGGCTCCGTCTGGGGGCGTTTATGGGGGATCATGGGGTTCCGCCATGTATAGAAAAAAGTTGGAGGTTGTAGGTTGAAAAAATTTTTTATGGGGGCCGACCCTGATTTTACGGTTCGGTTGGGCCTTGGGACCTAAACATGTATAGAAAAAATATAGCGTTTGTAGGTTGAGTGTGAAAAAACTTATGTTATTGGGGCCGACCCGCCTAGAATGTTTAACGGTCTCGGTTGACTACTACGGAGGTCTGAGATATGTGTGCAAGCCGCATTGGGGCCTAAACATGTATAGAATATAAAATATAGCGGTTGTAGGTTAAGTTGAGAAAAAACTTATGTTATTGGGGCCGAGCCTCCGCCTGTAGGATGTTCAGCAACCTCAGGAGGTTGCCACTGAGGTCTGAGACAGCTGGCGTACGTTATGAAGGCATGGGGCCGTATTGGAGCTCACAGTCATAGAGAAGAAAAAAGTATGATAGTTTTAGGTTAAGAATTTCATTATATATCCGTTATGGGGGTCGACTCGACAAGAAAGCGGATTAATATTGCATTTTCATTTAGTTCTGGGGACATGTTCAAAGTTTCAAGTCTCTAGCTCATCGGAAAACTATTCTGAAATTTATTGCTTCTTACTACTATTATTATTATCATTATTACAGACAAAACCAACAGACAGACGGACAAGAAAGCGAATTAATATTGCATTTTCATTCAGTTCTGGGCTATGTTCAAAGTTTCAAGTATCTAGCTCATCGGGAAAGTTATTCTGAAATCGAATTATTCTCAATACTACTATTATAAATGAATCAAGGCAAACGAACAGACAGACGTCCAAGAATGTCAATTATTATTACATTTTCATTCAGTTCTGGGCTATGTTCAAAGTTTCAAGTCTCTAGCTCATCGGAAAGATATTCTGAAATCGAATTATTCTCAATACTACTATTATAATTGATACAGACAAACCCAACAGACAGACGGACAAGAAAACAAATTAATATTACCTTTTCATTCCATTCTGAGCTATGTTCAAAGTTTCAAGTCTCTAGCTCATCGGAAAGTTATTCTGAAATTTATTGCTTTTACTATTATTATTATTACAGACAAAACCAACAGACAGAAGGACAAGAAAGCCAATTAATATTGCCTTTTCATTCCATTCTGAGCTACAAAACACGATATGAATGACTACCTATATACGCTTTCCTTCCATCAGCTGTCTACATCAAATAATTTTATATCGGAAAGTGAAACCGATGCTTTTTCGTTCAAGGTGGGATCTCTCCTTATTATATAAATATCAGATATCGCTAAAAAACAAATGAACAATTGATGTTAACTTTGATTGATTGAATATTTTACACTCGCAAAATATGCATTATTGAGATTTTACAGCGTGAACCAAAAAATAATAATTTCCAAATGAAAAAATTGATATCGTCAGAGTATACAATGTCGTCATACACACAAATATGAATTCATTGAAATTCGGCTAATTATTTCCACTGTTCTAAGAGATAGATATATTGCATTTTATTTATTGAAGAACTAGTCAATATTTCCGTATGCTTATCATAATGGCATTCCAACGAGCCAGCCAACCATACAGGTTTAAACTTGTTTGGTTTGGGCACACCTGTTTGTGAGTGCATATGAGGTCATCAAGAGCTATTGCATTATATTGCGCAATGTTACATCAGTTCCAAGAATTCTTCTGAGTTTGAGTTTTTTGAAACATTTCTTCATATATCGAGAGTGGGGATTTTTTCTATTTGTTTACGGGGGAACTTTTTTTCAAACTTTTTTCCAAATGAGTAGTATTTTTTCTTCACGTTTATAAGGGGTTATTTTTTCATCAACTTGTTTTCTTTTTTTCAAAAATGTATTTAAATTGAGCAGATTTTGTTTTTCAAATATTTCTTAGACAGAGTTTTTTCAAAGTTTTTCCCAATGAAGTGCTCAAAGACAGAGCTTGGGATAGTATGGTTGGGTTTTTTTCAAACTTCACATGTGAAATTAGGGCAGGATTCACGGGTTTTTCGTGAATCGAGGTGTATTTTCAGCTTTCTTGTATATACCGGGTGGCATATCCAAACTTTTCAATTCACATGCAAAAATTTTTTTTTCAAACTTCTCGTGAACTGGACGAATTGTTTTTGCCAACTTTCTCATATATAGGGTGGACACTTCGAAATTATTTTTCGACTTTTTCGTATATACCGGGTGGCATATCCAAACTTTTCGAATCACATGCTAATTTTTTCCTTCGTACTTTTCGTGAACTGGACGAATTGTTTTGCCAACTTTCTCATTTAGGGTGACACTTTGAAATTATTTTTCACTTTCTCGTTTATACAGGGGTGCTATAACCAAACTTTAATTCACATGCTTTTTTTTTTTTCAAATTTTCTATATAAGGGGTGGTTTTGTATACAGAGTGATTTTTGTTTTGTTTTTAAATGTTCTCTATATGGGGTGGAAAACTATGATTTTTTTCAAGTTTTGAAGTATTGTTGATTTATTATCGATAAATATTGCAGATATCAACACCGTGGTGAGCTCTATCCACATAGAAAAGGCAGCTTCATCAACATTGACGCTGCACAAGTCTATGCGAGTTCCAGACTAGTGTCTATTCAAAAATCGTGAAGCCTACAAGCAGTCTTCGAGTTTATCAAAGACTCGAGGTGAGATTCCATATATATATATAGTATTAGATTAATATTATTATCATCATCATTTCCGGTTGATAACATTTTTCATCTCTTTTCACAACATGACGACAGACATACATTATATTCCATTTTATCGACTCAGAATGAGTGGTGGTGGTGGGGGAAGAGGTAATTTTTCTATAACTCAATGATCACTGAAGTGCAGTGTCATTTGTGTCTTGACAGTCGTGAGAGAAACATCTGTGTTTAGAGAGAGAACCAGCTAAAAAATATATTTTCCTCAGAGTCTCCTCAAGCTGTAAAGTGTGAGTATTTCTAGCGTTCCATTACCAATCATTCAATTTATATCATTCTTTTTTATAACATTTGAGTATTTTATTATTATCAACATTCGATCATTTTATTATTATTATTATTATTTTCGGTTGAGGGTAGGAAGTGGAGGGTTATTTTTCTATAACTCAATGATCGTGGACTATCATAGTCATTTGTGTCTTGACCGTTGAGAGAGAAACATCTATGTTTAGAGAGAGAGAACCAACTATAAAATATATTTTCCTCAGAGTCTCCTCAAGCAGTAAAGTGTGAGTATTTCTAGCGTTCCATTAACAATCATTCGATTTATATCATTCTTTTTTATAACACCCATTTCTCATTATTATTATTATTATTTTTGGTTGAGATAATTTTTTCAGTTTTTCACACGACGAAGCTATAGACATCAACTCTTTTTTGAATCATTGACACGCAAGCCTGAACGACACCACAGAAAAACCCATATAAAAATTGTAAAATACCGAAGGTAAAAAACGCTTCTGGTATACATTACTGTAATTGATAAAAATTGAAAGATAAGCACGGAAGATTTGTTAGTCATACACCGCGAAGGTTGTGCGCATGCTCAGAATAGAGTGGTGGGGGGGCAAGAGGTTATTTTTCTATAACTTAATTATCGCGGGCGTGCAAAGTCATTTATATTCTGGCTTCTGTAGGAGTGAGACGTGTCTCTTTCATTCTCTCCTAGTTAGATTATTGACGGTTTCCAGACGGAAAAATATGTGAGTAATTAAAGTGTTCTACTTTATCGACTGTACGCTATTTTTCATAATTTTTGAGTATTTTATCATCATTAACATTCAATCATTTCATTATTATTATTTTCGGTTGAGATAATTTTTTTATTAATATCAAAGTGATGAGGGTAGGAGGTGGTGGAGGTAATTTTTCTATAACTTAATGATCGATGACGACTATTGTCATTTGTACTCTGACTTTCGTAAGAGCAAGACGTGTCTCTTTCGTTTCTCCTAGTTAGATTATTGGGGTTTCCAGACAGAAAAATATGTGAGTAATTCAAATGTCGTCAATTCAGAGTTCCAAAAGAAATTTCTTTTTCGAATGATTGAGTGTTCTTCGAAATTCATATTTTTTCGTTATACTCATGAGATTTTTTTTACAGATATGAAAAAGTGCGGTCTAGCCAATCCAAAAAATTTCATTGGTGGATCGAGCTGCCGCAATACACAGTTTGGGAGACTTTGAACTGAGCTGTTCAACTGTCCACGAGTTTAATCGTCGAGGATATTCAATAATCATAAAACCATCCACAACAAAGACACCTGTCTTTGAATTCATCCACAACTAAGACCATTCATCATCATCAAAAACTAAGACCAACCGGTGTCAACTGGAACGAAGTCAATTCATCCATCATCATCAAAAACTAAGACCAACCGGTGCCAACTGGAACGGCTGTATTCGATTTCATTAAATCAAGGTGAGAGAGAGAGAAAAAAATATTGTATTTTGTTTGTGAAAAAGCATTCATTTTTCTCGTTTTCTCCAAATAACCATGAATTCTGAACAAATTGCCGCTCTGAGCGATGAGATGATTATTAAATACAGGGAGGCTCAAAAACTCCTCAAACAAAAATCCAGCCCAATGGAACGCGAAACTTGGCTAAAACATTTAAAACGTAGAATTCGACTATGTAATAAGGGTATCAAAATTTCAGTCAACAGTTCCTTCGGGTCACTGCGAAAATTGGTGACAAATTTGGGACATTTAAAAACATGTCGTAATTTCATTAAAAATTTAGGGGTGGAGGGCCAGGGGTTGGCTGTCAGAAAAAATCTAAAAAGCAGAGTCATTTGGGAAGATTTAAAGTCGAAGTTCCGGGGACGAGTTCGTACCGGGGTACTAATAAATTTGACACATAAAGACGCGAATCAATTTTTCAAAGACGCCTTCAGCCTTTTCAAACGTAGAATCAATAACATGTTGAAAAACTTCCCCATACTGAAGGTGAATACTTGTTTTTGCGGGGAATTCGTAAAAATGGGCTTGGATGAGGAAAAACTCGATCTGAAATATCTCAATACTAAAAACGAAGTGATTGATAGGGGAACAGATCAACAGGGGTGGTTCGAGGAATTCGTTGTAGATAAATTGGGCCATAAATTGGAGGAATGTTGTGGGAAAGAAAGCGGGTGGGCACTACAAAAAATCGTAAATCTGGAAGTGAATATCAATCAATTAGGTTTGGGTAAAGGGGGTTCATCTTTCATCAAACTTCCACAAGCCATCGCCAGAAAACAGGCTTGTAATAACGTGCGAAATACCGACGACAACGAATGTTTCGGATGGGCAGTCGTGTCAGCTCTGTACCCCATTAAAGTAAATACAGAGCGTACATCAAAATACCTTCATTGGTCGACCGTACTGAATATGGAGGGGTTGGAATTTTTCATAACTCTCAGTCGAATTTCAAAATTCGAAAAACTTAACAGCGTTTCGGTGAATGTTCATATTTTGGAGTTGGTTGAGTCATCAGCGAATAACGATGACGGACAAACATTTTTCGCAACTGTACCGACGAGACTTACAAAAGAAAAATTGGCTCGACATGTCAACCTACTCATGATTCAAAATAAATATTCAGTTAAATTAAATGATTACGAGGTACACCGCCGGAAATGGACGAAGACGAACAGACAGACTATTAATTTCTCATGATTAGATTCAAATTGCCTCCCACTGATGTACAAGATCCTTCATTGCCATGGGATACGATGATATGTAATTAACCATATTGTAATTAAACAATTGCAAGGAATTGTTATTTTTCAACCGGACAAATTTTTTCTATATTCTTTATTGAAATACAAATGAAAAATGTCAAAATCTTTTTATTTAAAATTTTAAATATTCTTTTTTTTTCCCAAAAATATATTAAAAAAAATAAAATCGAAATAATATTTTTTTTTTCTTGAAACAATAGGTAATAACATTCTTGATAGAGATTTAAAAAAATTTCATTGATTATACCTGTTTTTTAATTATCAATTTCGCGCGCTTTTTTAAATCTCTATTAAGAATGTTATTAACTATTGTATAAAGAATAAAAAAAAAAAAAATATTTCGATTTTTTTTTAATATATTTTTCATGGGTCAAAAGTACCCAAATATGAGATTTTTTTAACCTTTAAAAATTAACATCTCTAAAAATATTAACTTTATCGTGAAAAATCATGGGACCTTTTTTATTTGTATTTCAATAAAAAATATTAAAAAAATTGTCTGGTTGAAAAATAACAATTCCTTGCAATTGTTCAAACAATTTCGGTTTAAACAATATGGCACGGGGTTGCCCCATGGCAACATGCATTTGTATAATCAGTAGGGCAATTTGAAGAGGATCGCATAAAAAAATTGAGGTGGAATAGTTTTCGGTACTCATGCGCCGATTCCTCCTAGTCTATATTGCTGGATTAAAGATCTTTCCCGATTAGTCAATTACTAAATGAGTTAGAATGGTCATAAAAAATTCATTTGTGATAGATGTTTAAATTATTACCAAAGTCTGGAGAAATTAGACAATCATACTGTTGATTGTGAAAAAGTCAATCACTACAAAATTTCCTTCGCAAAATATGACCATGTCGAGTTCAAGGACTTTGTACACGAAGAAATGACCCCATTTGTGATATATGCTGATTTTGAATCGATTTTGGAGCCGTTCACTGATGATGAAACCAATTCCAAAACAGCGAAATACCAAAAACATATTCCCTATAGCGCAGGCTTATATTTCAAATGCAATTATGCTGACACTCTATCATATTACGATAGCCATCGAGGATTGGATTCGATGGAATGGTTCTCGGAACAATTGAAAGCCATAGCCCAATTCGTTGAGGGAAAAATTTTAAAAATTATCCCCATGTCCGTCAATCCCATTCGTACAGATTCCATATGCCATATTTGCGAGAAACCTTTTAAAAAACGCCAAAAAATTGTAGCCGACCATAATCATTTCACCGGTGTATTTAGAGGTTGGGCCCATAATGCCCCATGCAATCTCAACTACCAAAAATCCTTTGTGGTTCCTATTGTTTCCCATAATCTCAGCGGCTATGATAGCCATTCAATTATTCGAGATATTGCGAAACGAGGTAGGGTGAGTCTTCTTCCAATAAACAAAGAGAAATATATATCTTTCACACAATACGACGAACAGACAGACATTAAATTCCGTTTCATTGATTCTTTTCGATTCATGGGCGCAAGCCTGGACGAGTTGGTGCGCACGCTCATAGTGGAAGATCTCTGTAATACAAAGCGCGAATTTCAAAATTTAAACGATGAACAATTTTCACTAATCACGCGCAAAGGGGTATTCCCCTACGACTTTGTGGATTCCATGGAAAAACTCGAGATTACAGCGTTGCCAGATATCGATAAATTCCACAATCAACTGAACGATTGCGATATCTCCGAGCATGAATACCAACATGCCCAGAAGGTGTGGCAATCGTTCAATTTGGCAACACTGGGCGACTACTCTGACTTACATGAAACATTACATGAAAACCGATATTTTATTGCTATTATTGAGATTTTCCGACAATTGGGTCACGACACTCATGGACTCGACCCCGCTTGGTACTATACCATGCCTGCCTATTCGTGGTCATGTATGTTAAAGTACACAAAGTGTAAGCTGGAGATTATCAAAGATGTCGACATGCTTTTGTTTGTGGAAAAAGGGATTCGAGGCGGTATAAGTCAGTGTTGTAACTGATTCTCCCAAGCGAATAATGAATATATGGGGGAGAGGTATGATCCTCAACAACCCTCCAAATATTTATTATACTTGGATGTAAACAACCTCTATGGATGGGCTATGAGGGAGTATTTACCCTCTGGAGGGTTCAAAGGGGTCGAAGATTTTGATAATTTGAACGTTCTGGAGGTGTCGGATACTTCTGATAGAGGCTATATCCTCGAAGTCGATTTGGAATACCCTGAAGGAATACACGATGAACACAAAGATTTTCCACTTTGTGCGGAACATCGAACTCCTCCAGGTTCAAAATTATCTAAATTATTGACCACCCTGTACAACGAAGAAAACTATGTCGTACATTATCGAATATTGAAACAAGCTTTGGAAAACGGTCTTATTCTTAAAAAAGTTCACAGAGTGTTGCGGTTTAAACAATCGGCATGGCTGCAGCCCTACATTGAATTAAATACAAAATTACGCGCCCAAGCTACAACCAATTTCGGAAAAAACAACTATAAATTGGCCATAAACAGTATTTTCGGAAAGACCATGGAAAATATTAGGAAGCACAGAGTGGTGAAAATGGTCAATAAATGGGAGGGCAGATATGGGGCGAAAAATCTGATAAATAACCCGAAATTCCACAATCGAACCATTTTTGATGAAAACTTGATGGCTATCGAAATGAACAAGTCTGAACTGATATTCAATGAACCTCTTTATATCGGTATGGCTATTCTAGATATTTCCAAAATTTGCGTCTACGATTTTCATTATAAATTTATGTTGAAAAAATTCGAGACCAATCAGTGTAAGTTGATGTACACGGATACGGATTCTCTCATATACGAAATTGAATGCGATGATGAATATAGAGATTTAATCGGGGAGAACTTGGAAAAATTTGATACGAGCGACTACGCAAGCGAAAACTCGTACGGTATTCCGCAGGTAAACAAAAAAATTCTAGGTTTGATGAAAGATGAAGCGAACGGATGTATAATGACAGATTTCGTCGGACTCCGTTCAAAATTATACACTTATAAAATTCAGGGTGGAAAATGTGTTAAAAAATCCAAAGGAGTCCGATATAATGTTGTGGAAAATAAAATTTCTTTCGAAGACTATGTCGATTGTCTTAGAAATCAGAGGGAAAAATCGACTAGTCAACGATGCATCCGTTCATATGCCCATAATGTTTTTGGTATTGAACAAAACAAAATCGCTCTAAGTCCATTCGACGATAAAAGAACACTCATCCCCGGATCGGACGATACACTTGCTTGGGGTCATTATAGCATAATGAATGGATAGCCAACCTACACCTCTCCCCATCTACCAAGCAACTTGTATTTAATAATCATTTTTTCCCTCCAAATTTCCATTTGTTGTGTTAGCGTGATAATAGAAAAATGAATGCTTTATTTCCATCACTCTCTCTCTCTCTCTCTCACATAACCATTGTATATATCGAATATATCAGCCAATTTTGTATTATATTCATGATTATTATTTTTATCCTCATATCATTATTATTATTATAATTCTATCATAATCATTTTCATCTTTTATTATTAATTTAAATTTAATCAAAATCATTATTATTATATCCGTACAAATATATGAATATATAAATATATAATCTATTGTTCATACTAAAAAAAAAATATGTATCAATAAAATGAGTGTATATCGACTTTGATTTTTATTTATTATACAGAAAAACTTTGAATGAAATAATGGCAGCAGCAGCTCTGTATCATCACTTCATCCAATGTTTTCCTGAATTGGATAGAGAGACTAGTCCAGACAAGTTCAGACAAGTTCAGACTTGTCTAAACTTGTCTGAACAAGTCGAAGAAACGATGACGTCATTCAGTCTCACCCTCGAACATCAGCGTTTTTTGTGTGTGAGTGACATAACCTCACTTTCAGAGAAAACAACTTCAAAATTCAAATGATGCTGGGGATGAATTCTAACCTGACTTTTTCAAACATAACCTCACTTTTAGAGAAAACATAACCTCAAAATTCAAATGAGGTGGGGATTCTAACCTCACTTTCCCAAACATAACCTCAAAGGTATGTGGGATGAGACAATGAATAAAAATACACAAGTTAGGTTTCAAATTCTATACATGATTAATATCTCTAAGATACAAAAACTATATATCAGCCAATTTAGTATATCATTATTCAAAGAACAAGTTGGAAACGAATCTGTTTACGATTCTGAGAAATGGTTGACGTCACACAAATTCATATGAAGCTCCTGAATGATGTCATACCAGCAGCAGTTACTTTCATGCATTTCTCCAAAATCCAGTCAAAATATTTCATTAGATTCAATGCTCCAGGACATAAATTTAAAATGAAAATTTTCCTATGTATTCAAATATATTTCCAAGAATGATCAAACAATCAAGTATGAGTTGGGTCTTACACATTGAATGTTCCACTGCAAAGATCAATTGTGATGAATTCGAGAGTTTTGAATCAAGTGTCTGCCTTCGGACATTTTGAAAACGGAAGTGAGTAATAAATACAAGAATAGGAACAATTTGGATGAAATTGATGGTTTTGAACCAATAGAAGAGTGTCTTCAGACATTTTGAATACGAAATAGGTAAGTGAGTAAAAAAATTTAAAAAAAAGTCTTCTATTACTTCAATGGAGGGGGGAATTCCACAGAAAATACTTGACCTACGTTAAATTTCAGGCTAAGTTGAACATCTAGTTGAAAAATCTCTTTGGAATCTCTCAGTGATGTCACATTATGACCAGAACTGTAATTTACTATAACATTGAAATATATTGGGAAAAATGATCCAAGTTATCACTTTAAATGTTTTTTTTCTCTCTCAATGTACCTGAAAATAGGAAATAATGTAAAGAAACTAAAATTCAATGTCATTAAACACTATTCTTTATTCAAAACATAAATCATTTACAATTCTTGTTCTATATGGAATGGAAAATATTTACTGAATACATATTATATTGTTTCGGCGAATTTCTGTCAATTTCAGGACTAGGTACTTTTTCCGTATGTTTCTTCGAATTTCCACCAATTTCAGGGCTAGGTACTTTTCCTGTATGTCTTGACGAATTTCTACCAATTTCAAGGCTGGGTATCTTTTTCGCAAGCTTCTTCGAATTTCTGCCACTTTTAAGTCGCGCATGGTTTTAACGATCTTTTCGTCTGACATCTCAACGCTAAATGCTCTTGTTGAACGTTCTTCATGTTCTGATCTGTTCTGATCTATCACTTGAGTGACGACCCTTTTCAGTACTGCACCCCCCTTCTTTGGACTCCATTTTCTCTTGGGAGGAAATAATTTGGAAATTATGTTTATGTATTTCCATGATTTATTATAGTTGATTTTTCCATCGGATCTTTTGTGTGCATTGGTGAGCACCAGAATCAATTTGTAGTTGAGAATATCTTGTTCGGTGAAATTTATGGGTTGCTTTTTGGTAAGAAGTTCTTTCAACCCGTCGGTCAGTTCAAAAGTCTCTCGACCCAGTTTTAAGGTGTTATCTTCAATTGTTAAGGGTTCCGTGCCCATGAATAATCTCAATCCGTTCGGATGGACGCCATAACAGTTATGATCAGGTAGCAGGAACATGTTTACGCTTCGGAGTCTCGAATGTAACTGACACTCGCTGCCACATCAACCATGTTCATAGATAAGTCTATCTATCTCAACCTCAACCTCCAGACACCTCGGGACACCTTGGGACACCTCGGGACACCTCGAGACACCTCGAACACCTCGGGACACCTCGGGGACACCTCGGGACACCTCGGGACACCTGGGACACCTCGGGACACCTCGGGTGGGACACCTGGGGACACCTGGGGACACCTGGAGGTACCTGGCGGGTAACAACTTGCGACCTCGTGCAACCTCGTGCAACCTCATGCAACCTCGTGCAACCTCATGCAACCTCGTGCAACCTCGTGCAACCTCGTGCAACCTCGTGCAACCTCATGCAACCTCGTGCAACCTCTGCAACCTCGTGCAACCTCTGCAACCTCTGCAACCTCGTGCAACCTCGTGCAACCTCATGCAACCTCATGCAACCCTCAGCTCCATGCAACCTGGGTTAACCACCTAGACTGCCACCACCTCATCGAACCTCAGCTGAAATCTATATAACTAGTGATGTCATCGCTGTGACGTCAGTCTTCATGATGGTGTACGAGGGGTCAGTCGTAAATAATATCAGAATCGTTCAATGTTCGAGAATCGCCCAACATTTGCCTACCTTACGAAATTCTTTCAAAGAAATGTCATCTCCATGATAATGATGTTGGTAGCCGCGAGACAGGTCGATACGGACAAATTGAATATTTATTTATTTATTTATTTATTTATTTATTTTACATCCAGCAGGTTGAACCCATTTACAGGAAGTACATAATTTATACTAATGGTAAGTTAGTTAATTAATTAGGTAAAGTCACATGTAAGTGCCTTATAAATTGATTGATGTTCAAGAAAAATATGTCTACATTACATAAATCATTAGCTCGTCTACACATTGTGTTAATGGGAGAGTGAAAGTGGTGAAAAGAGTTTGGTACATTTGAGTGAAATGTCAAATTAGATCTAGACGTTAAGCGTGGTACATTGAAATTAATGAATGACAATAGAGTATTGGAGTCAATAAGGTTGTGAATTATTTTATAAATGAATGTGAGGTCACTAATTTTCCTGATTTTGCAAAGTGACTCAAACTTGAACTCATTGAGGAGGAGGTCATAATTGTAACCTCTCGCGGGATAGACTCCGTGTTTTTTCATAAAACAATAACTGAGAAATTTTTTCTGTACTCTTTCAATGGCAGCGATGAATCTCTCATGGTTCGATTCCACACAGAACTACAATAACTGAGTTTACTCTTCACAAGGGAATTATAAACAGCTTTCAGAGCATCTAGCGATTTTATATCTCTGCAATTGCGCATCAGAAATCCCAGCAATTTTGTTGACTTAGATACGATAGTATCAATGTGAAATGAAAATGTTAGTTTGCTGTCGAACAATATTCCTAGGTCTTTGAACTGGGTGACACGGGAAAGATACCTATTAGAGGTTGTATACAAAAATCTATTGAATTCGTTCTTCTGGTGTACGTCATGACCTTGCACTTTCCTTCATTGAGAGTTAATTTGTTTTCTGCACACCATATTAAGTGCATTGATATCATTTTGTAGAGATATACAATCCGATTCATCATCAATAATTCTGAATATCTTCATGTCATCCGCATATAGTAATTTGTGTGATTGTATAGACGAGCAGACATCATTAACAAATAGGAGGAATAACAGTGGACCTAAATTCGAACCCTGGGGAACCCTGAAGTTGCTGAAAAGTATACATTTTACGCCCTCGTTTTCAACGAATAAACGCCTATCCACTAAATATGAATTCAATAATTCTCTAATTGATTGTGATATTCCAAACGTTGGTAATTTATTTAACAGCTGTTGATGCGACACACGGTCGAAGGCTTTGCTGAAATCTGTGTAGATTACGTCAACCTGTTTTTGGTATCGAGTGCACTAGAAACGAATTGAGTGAATGTGCACAGGTTTGTTGCAGTGCTCCGACATTTGACAAATCCGTGCTGAAATTCCGAGATCGACCGACGAACGTGTGCGTATATCATCTCCGAGTATAATCTCGATTAATTTTGAGAAGACTGATATAATAACAACGGGTCTGTAGTTTGTTACTTCGTTAGCCACTCCGGATTTAAATATCGGACAGATCCTAGCAATTTTCCATAGGTTTGAAAATTGTTTGGTTTTTATGATCATATTGAAGAGAAATAAAAGCGGGGTGACAAATAGTTCTATGTGATCTTTTACAAGCTTAGCTGGGATATGGTCCGGACCGCATGTTAATTTTTTTTCAATTTATTTCCCGCCATTAGGATCTGAGCTCGGGTGATGGTGTTGATGTTAAGGTACTGGCTGGGGTTATTGCATGAGTTAATGTTAATATTGTCATTGCTCGGGGGAAGATAGACACTTTCAAAATATTTTGCAAATGCATCCATAACTGATTTCGCTGAGGCAAAGGATTCATTTTCATATTTCATTCGACCAGGTATGCGAGATTTATTCTTTTTGGAATTTATGAAGTTCCAGAAAGCTTTCGGATCTTTTGAGGGAATATTCGAATTTTTAATGAACATTTTATGTGCTACGTCTATTTCGTTTTTACCTTGCGTCTGGCTCGTTTCAAACATATTAAATAATATAAATACCTGTTTCGCCTATACATCTTCAGATAATGATTTTTCACTTTCAGTTGACGAATTATTGATGCGGAGAACCAGATTGGATACTTGTGTAAACGACATTTCTTTAGAGAGTACACTCTCTGATGATGTTCTGAATAATTTCGTTGAAATGAAAGCAAGCGTCATTAACGTCCGTGGAAGAAAGAAGTATATTCCAATTTACCTCATTGAGTAGACTAATGAACTTTTGAGAATTAATTTTTTTGAAATCGAGTCGTTTTTCTTTGGATAGGAACACCTCTTGCTCATTTGGTAATAAGGGTGTGTTGATAATAAGAGCGGGATGATGAGGGTCTATAACTACTAAAGGATCGTTATCTAGACTAACATTGCAATCAACGTCGCCTGGTGATAGTACCAGGTCCAGTATCCTGTTGTTAACATTTCTGATTTCATTTTTTTGGGTGAAATCACAGATGTTAATAAAGCTGTTATATCCTGATAGGAGAGTAGACTCAGATCTTGTGTCATAAAAATTAGCTAATTCAGTTATATTGAAATCGCCTAGTACTATGGTATGGTGAGATTCGCAGAAATGTTCAATACATTCAAATAGTTCATCGTACTCGTCGAAACTTGTGTTAGGGGGAATGTAAACTACAATCAGATAAGTTGCCTTCTCAGCATGGTTGAACATCTTAACGCATAGTGAGTCGGCTCTTCTTACAGGAAACGCCAAGTTATGTTGTTCGGAGTGGCAGATGTTGTTATCTACTGCAAGTATGACACCTCCACCCCTCGATCCATATTCGCGATCCTTCCTGTAAACAGTATAGTTTCCTGGAAATAGTTCATTATTGAGCACACCGTCCCTGATCCAACTTTCGGTAACAGCGATGACGTTGTGGGAAGTTGTTAGAATTTGATGATGAAATTCTTTCGTTTTGGTATTCAAGCCTCTGCAGTTTTGGTAGAAAATCGAAAGTTTTTTAGTGCAAATGTTGTTTCTGCTGGATGATACTATTAGTTTTTGAAATAATTGTGGGAAGACCATTTTGTATTTAATCTCTAAATCAGTTTCTCCATTACGCTTGCGTTCCTTCAGCTGGCTCATAATGTTCGTGTAGTACTCGCGCTGTAGCATAGTTTGATCTGGCCTCATGTACATATTTTTGTAAACCTCAATCGATTTGAGTTTTTTATTAGATGCGATGAGGGAAGGAACCATACCGTCGCATGGAATTGTAATCTTAACAGGTCTACATTTGTTTGAATCACCCTGTACAATCGCTCCTAATCTGAAAGGTTTTATCTCATCTGCCGATAAGGTAACTTTTGTTCCTAAGGCGTTAATCATGTTTGTAATATATTCGAGAGATTTGATACATTTTCTGGAATCCCAAAGATCAGTATATTCTTTTCCCTGCGTTTAATTTCATTGACTTCTGTGATCATAGTCATTATATTCATGGAGTTCCCTCGAATCTCCTCTTTTATCATTTCATTCAGTTTTACATTTATTCTTGATATTTCTTCATCGTGATGTTTTTTCTCCGAGGCTAGTTCAGTTTTTAGTTCCTTTATCTTTTTTTCGAAGACATCCAGTTTCTCATTTAAAATGTTCACTACGCCAGCCGATACGGTGTTTGCCAGGGTCTGAATGAATGTGTTATCTTTACACAGTTGCTTTATGAATACGTCAACAGCATTCTTAACCTCACTCAGTTGATCTCTTGTTAATGGCATTCTGATGCACTTTAGGTCACTGGTTACGTACTTGGATAGCTTATATCGTGATACAATGAACTAACACAGCACTTACAGTAAAGAAAATCTCAATTCTTAAGTACGATTCACTCTGGAAAACTGTTTATTAGCAGAGCGATTTCATACACGTCCTCTCTCATAAACACACACATTTAAATTTAGAGTATTGGAGGAGAATAAATCTTCAGGCGAATGTTGGGCTCAAAAAAAAAATGTAGGATCCAAGGGCATTGGTCAGATGTCAACTCCTCAGTCCAAGCTAATAGTCAATTACGGTTATATTTACTCGAGTCTGTGAAAATGGAGATTAATTTTTATTATTTTGTTAAGTTTAAATTATCTTGGGTTGTTCTGGCACTTCTTGTTATTGCTCAGCTCCAGTCATGATGGTTAGGCGGGTTGATCTTTGACCATTTTGGATAATTTTCCCTAGATCTAGAAAATAATCACTATCTCCATCACTCTCTAACACACAAACTCTTATGACAGTTTCCTGCAGGATTATGGAAAAAATCCCTAGATTTCAGATACTTTTTTCTCGAAAAAGTTATATTATGTTCTCCCACCCATAACTTTTCAGGCTAATAGTCACTCAACATTTGTCGCAAGCCATGTGAATGGTTGTCGTTATATACTTTGTAGTATGCATATGATTGTTAGCCGAAATAGCTCAGTTGGTAGAGCGTTAGACTCATAATCTAGAGGAACCGGGTTCGATTCCAGGTTTCGTCACAATATTCAATGAAAATCTCACGGCAATAGAGTTAAATATAGTGACTGACTCGAATTCAGGTTTGGATATATAGGATTCAGCTCCATATCTACCCTCCCACTTGGTTATCAGTTTGACGATGCTATGTTTTCTAATATTTTTCAACGGTTTCACCATATACTGCGTTGTTCATTAATTTAAAAAGATTTTTTTCAACATTATTTTCAGCTTTTTTCCTCAATTCCGTATTAAGATCATTTTATGGTTTTAACCAAGTGGACTGATTGAATTCAAGAACTCTATGGATTTTTTTTGAGAATAAGACCGTTAGACAAAGCCTGTTTTAGGTTAACATAATGAATGATATATTTTTTCTTAGGAAAAAGAGTTGCCATAAGTTTAGTGGGTTCAGACGGAGACGATGATGGTTTCCCTCTTTTGGGATTTATATGCTCAGTGCAGAAAAAATCTTTGTGCTGATCATGAAGGTATTGAGGATAATCCAGATCGACTTCAAGAATATCTTTATCTGAGTCATCAGGTATAGAGGTGACATCGATGTTTCTGTTATCCCACTCGAAACCATATGTATATTTGAATACAAATCTCTATCAACTATGAATTTTGTTTTTTTGTTTTTTTGAAGGTGTTTAGCACACCATAGTCGGTTTTCAACGTTTGCAGAACTTATTCTGTTGTTTAATAGCATTGGACGCAAACATTTGGTAAGGTTGGGTCAATTTAAGAGAATACACTCTACAACTTTTACTCTCTTCTATATTTCAACAATAATATCAATTTTTCCCATATTGATTATTCTTCATTTATCATCCATAATGTGATACGTTGACATGTGTCACAGCGCTGCATTTTGGTTTTCCTATATCCCCATCTAAAAGAATGTTCAATGAAATAACATAACGATCGCCAACATCCTGTACATGTATAGGAAACATACATTTTGTGATATTTTTTTGATCACACAGTTGCTCTGGAAAAATACGTCTTATCTCTTTGGCGTCCGCAACATTAATGAACCAATTGAACAGGGCAAAAGACTTAAATAATTTTTTTCACGAGCTCTTCCATATTCCAAGTAATACAAGTTGAAAAAATGATGCTTATCTCAAAAAACACAAATCGGTAGGTTGTAACGACACCTAGTGAATAATACAAGAACTAAATTTAGATAAAATGGAAAATAAAAAATCCAACCTCTTTGTCATTGGGAAAAATTAGGAAATTCGGTTGTGTAAAATGTCCGAGTTTGACTGTACCATGAAAATTTCGAATGATGATGCCATTATTGGCGTTCACAGAAACATAAACAACGCAATTAATTTCTCAGAATCGGGGCGGAATTGATTGTTTATTCAGGTGTTGGTGTTCGTCAGATATGGATTTCTGAGAAATTTGCTGACACCATCATTCAATCGTTAGGTTATTCCAAGAAGCAATGAAGATGGGGAATTCTTAGAATCGGCACGCTCGAACCGTGGGGATATTTTGTATAGTCAAGGTCAAATTATGATGCAATCATTTGTCGCGAAAAAGCATATCCAAACATATCAAACGACACTAACGTATGTATGGAGAGACTGGTTGCAATCGGATGAAATTTTTTTCTTTGTTAACGATGAGCGGTTATATTTTTTCTTTCTATTTATGGTTGAGTTCCAGGCCCCCCACGAATGCGTCAAACATCAGTGACATGCTCCAGATACCGTTAAACACCCTCAGGCGGGGTCGGTCTTCCAATATTGAATATTAGTGGAATTATTAACCTCAAGCCGTAATTTTTCTATGGATGATTGGGCTCCAATGTGGCTTTCTCACACGATAGTCTCACATATCCAGAGTCCGTAGTAGTCAACCGAGACCGTTAACATTCTAGGCGGGTGGCCCCCATAACGGATATATATGAAATTCTAACCTAAAACATCATACTTTTTCTTCTCTATGACTGTGAGCTCCAATACGGCCCCATGCCTTCATAACGTACGCCAGCTGTCTCAGACCTCAGTGGCAACCTCCTGAGGTTGCTGAACATCCTGCAGGCGGAGGCTTGGCCCTCATAACATAAGTTTTTTCTCAACTCAACCTACAACCGCTATATTTTATTTTCTATACATGTTTAGGCCCCAATGCGGCTTCCACACATATCTCAGATCTCCGTAGTAGTCAACCGAGACCGTTAAACATTCTAGGCGGGTCGGCCCCAATAACATAAGTTTTTTCACACTTAACCTACAAACGCTATATTTTTTCTATACATGTTTAGGTCCCAATGCGGCTTCCACACATATCTCAGACTTCCGTAGTAGTCAACCGAGACCGATAAATATACCAAGAGAGTCGGCCCCCATAACAGACATCTTGAAATTCCTAACCTACAACCTCCATACTTTTTTCTATACATGGCTCGAGCCCTCATAATGCCTCCAGATATCTCCCACCTCCGTGGTAGTCTACCGATAAAC
Source organism: Gonioctena quinquepunctata (assembly GCA_018342105.1). Classification (NCBI taxonomy): domain Eukaryota; kingdom Metazoa; phylum Arthropoda; class Insecta; order Coleoptera; family Chrysomelidae; genus Gonioctena; species Gonioctena quinquepunctata. Next base: position 79,708 of record JAFIRS010002393.1, read on the forward strand.
GCCCCTCATGACTGACATCTTGAAATTCTTAACCTACACCCACCATTATTTTTTCTATATATGGTTGGGCCCCAAAACGACCCCCATAACGTTCTCAGACCATTGTGGCAGTCCTAGAGACCACTTAACACCCCAGACGCGCCCCCCAGACCCAATATTTTTCTCACTCAACCTACGGCAGCCATATTTTTTTCTATATATAGTTGGCCCCCAAAATGACCCCCTAACTTCCCCCTTCCCCCGAGAGAGCGTGTATAGCTAGGCGGGACCATGTGGCGGGAGTAACCGGAAATAGGGGATAATTGATTTTTCACTAGTGAACATTGGCACACACATACGTAGTTGACAATGACAGATCGCTACTGACATTATTCTTGTTCCGTCAAAATCAGTATATTTTATGAGAGGATGGAATGATATACAAAGTAATGAAATAAACCAACCAGAACAACGAAAATAATTTATATTACAACAAATAGTAAAAGTAAATAATCATATTATTTAACTGGTAATAGTTGAAGTAAGGTGGGTAAGTAAGTATTTTGGAAGTAATCAAGAAACAAGTAGGTAGTAATTGGTAGATTTTAGCCACAAAAAATTGAAAAATAAACACTTTTTAACAAAAAATTAAACCGACGAAATACGGAACTGAAAAGTAAAAAATAAAAACTCTTTAACAAAAAATTAAACCGACGAAAAAATCAACTGAAAAGCAAAAAATGAAATAAACCTTCTTAGTCTAAATGATAATTGAGCTCCTAAACTAATGTAAGTAACTGATTTTGAGTCGGCGCCAAACAAACTAGCAATTGAATTGGGTGAAGCGTAAAATGATGGCAGCGAGATGCACGGCTGTGTTTTGATGACTTCTTTCATAGATAATGATCTTCGATAATTGTTTGTTTCCCCGCCGACTCAAAATCAGTTACTCACATCAGTTTGGGAGCTCAATTATCATTTAGACTAAGAAAGTTTATTTTATTTTTTGCTTTTCAGTTGATTTTGTCGTCGGTTTAATTTTTCGTTAAAAAGTTTTTATGTGTATTTCTACAAGAGACTGATAGATGTACACGGCTGGAAGAGTCATAATATGTGGGCTTGAAAATAGGGGTCTACAAGAGTCCTTATAATTTGCATTCGCAACTATCCTACTTGCCCGTTTCTGCCCCATAGATATGTACCATATGATAGGTGAGGATGAAAAAGCGCGAAATAGGCTGTGCGTAGTACCTCATGTAAGAGCTGATTTGCCTCAATAGAAAAGTTTGTGTCGACAATTTTTTACACAGCACTTCGGTATGATTTGACCATTTCAAGGATTGATCAATATGGATGCTAAGGAGTTTAACTGATTTCTCATGAGTAACAATTTTTTTTTTGAGAAAATAATAGATTCCGTTTTGTTTTCGTTACACTTTAGGGTATTAGGAGTTAGCCACTGCTTGATTGCGGGAAAGATCTGAGCTGATACTTGATTCAAATCGTTCAGATTACTGTCTGAGTAATGGAAAGTTGCATCGTATGCAGTTGATGAAGTTCATATGGTCAAATATATCATTTATATAGATAATAAACAGGAGTGGACCTAATACAGAACCCTGCGGTACCACATGGGCAATTTGAGCAGTGTATGAATTTTTATTATTATAATATACTGACATGTATCTATTTGATAAGTAGGATTTGAAGAAGTCCAAGGCTACTCCTCGAATACCATAGTGCTCCAGCTTATCGAATAATACCTGATGTGAGATGCAGTCAGAAGTTTAGAGTGAAGTGGTTGATATTTATCAATTCATATTGAACATTTGCAAAGTACTTTGTATGTCTTTGTAATCCAACGTCCGTCGAAGCATTAGCCAGGGAAGGAGTTTTTTTTCAAATTAATATTCGACCAACATACATCTATTGTGTAGGTATTTGTAGTCTTGAGGAAAAAGATGTTCTTCATTTTTGATGAAATAATAAATGGCTGTCGACATGTCACCGACTTCTGTCTATTATTGCACATTTTTTGATTTTATTGAATAACTCAATAGAGGTTGAATATAGGTATGCTTGAATAACTTGGTTGAAAAAAAAATAGTTTTTGGAAATGTCCCAATACGAAATGAGTTATCAGGAGTTTGGCAATTTGGTTTTTTAATCATGAACAGTTTGCGAGATACAATTTTTTGGAAACCACTACAGTTTTAGCATAATTGATATATGTCAAAAACTGTTAGATGAGCTAACATAACTTGGGTTGTCTAATCTCAGAATCAGAAGGTCAATCGAACCATGCGATAAAAACGAAAAAAAAAAGAATAATAAAAAATAAAAAATAAGCTGTAGGACAGATATTTATGCTTCTTCAATAAGAGGCTAAGAAGCCATTCAGAAATTCAAAGTTTCTGTTTGCCCTGTATGCTCATTTCAGAAGAGGTTTTTTCGTCCGTGTTACTTAGAAGCCATTCGAAAATAGTTTATGTGTCTTCAACACACATAACTCATCAGTTTTTTTCCTTCTTGAATTGAATATTTTAGAGCAGCTCAACAGTGATAGTTTCGATCGTTAGTGCCATAATTATTTTACTTCATATTATATATAATTTTTGAATATTATTTCTTGAAGTGATATTGGGGTTGAAACCAAAGTGAGTAGTATATGTACTTGTGTGTTTTTTGTTCCAAAGCTTAGTGAACTTTTGTAGTTTTCAGATGGGTTTTGGTTTTCAATTTTCAATTCTTTGATATTTATATGCAATTCTATAGGTAAATCGAACCGATATGAAATCAGTTCGCTTACACTTCATAATTTTGATTCGAGTCAGATCAAATAGAGATATTAGAATGATAGAGATTTTTTCGTGACAAAAATACTACCAGGAAACTGACTGTGCCATCATAAGAAAGACGGTCCAGTTATATCCTGTTATGTTTTCTACTCCCAACTGTCATTGCTTGATTTGCTATTAATATTGGAAAGCATTTTTTAATTTTTTTATCGTTTTTGAAAACTAATGAAGCAATTTCGATACTCTCAATGAACGAATTGTAGGGAATCAAAATGCAAAGGAAATGAGCCCTAGCACAACTCGGTCGGATACGACATAGTAGTGATTGATATGTACTTTATGTGTGAAGAACTTAGGATTATTAGTTTTGGAATAACTACAATTTGATTTTTTTAATGCACTTCATTACAGCAGACCTGTATGCGTCATAGATGGTCCGATTTTGATGTTTCTGGAAGATTTCGAGAGTCGAAGTATAGTACTACAAAATGACTATTCTCATTTTGCGTTGAAATGCTGCGAAATAGGTGAGAAATACTTGCAAACTTGACCGAAAACCGGCGAGTGCATGAAAGCGGCTCAGCAGTGGGGATAGAGCAGCATATTCATAACGGGCGCAGCGCGCTTGTATTACTATATATACACTTCCCACGTCTGCTGCTCTACCCCCACTACTCAGGCGCTTTCACGCACTCGCCCATTTTCGGTCATGTTTGCAAGTATTTTTCACATATTATGCAGCATTTAAACCCAAAATGAGAATAAACATTTTGAAATCGGACCACCTACGACGCATCCAGGTCTGCTGCAATAAAGTGCATTGAAAAATTCAGATTGAAATTATGCTAAAACTAATGATCGGACAGCACCTGAGTTTATCACACATAAAGTACATATTTTCCACTGCTATGTCGTGAAAAGCCTGCACTACAACTCAAAAAGTGGTGGATTATGATTAAAAAAACCAGCTGTTTTTTCCGGTTTTTCCAGTTTTACCCCGTTACTAATAATTCGATAGAGTTGTATCGAAATTGCTTCATTAGTTTTCAAGTTACAAGTCGAAAACGATAAAAAAAATGCTTTTACATGTTTATAACCAATTGATAAGCAATGACAGTTGGGGGTACGGACCTTCTTTCGTATGATGACACAGTCGGTTCCCTGGTAGTATTTTTGTCACATAATCAATAGAGCGGAACATCTCTATTGATTGGCCTATGAGTTTGGGGAGACTTCTCATCGCAGAGTTTTGGGTTTACACAAAAATGGGAATACTATTTTTGTTTTAGATGAAAATATGTCCCATTTTTTCACATGAAACAAGATTCGTTAGTTGGATCGATGACAATTCCAAAATCAATAAACAAATTCCGAAATATACCTTCCCATTGGCCGTGCCCTCGTTTTTTTCTCTGAGAAAATATAGTTTTTCGAAGTGAGTGATCAATCTAGATATTTCAGTCCCTCTGCGGTTTGTGAATTATTTTTATATATTACCTGAGGAAAGGCGAGGTTAGGTAGCTCTTGTGGTTGATGTCGATGTTGAAATCAGTCAGCAGTATATATCTGTTATAATATTTGGGTGGTATGTGGAACTCTACCTCCAGTATCGAGTGCAATACTGTAGATTGATATTGATATCGTACGTGAAAGCATCGATCTGTTAGGTATGACTGTAACTACACATGAAACAGTTGGGACGGTATACGTTTCAGCTTGATTATAAAAGACTCTGATGCCAGACCTTCCAAAGGCCTTTTTTTATAAAAAGTGGAGGACATCCTTCATGGACACCTTGCGGTAATGTGCCCTCGAGTCCCTGAGTCAGAATTACCCACTGAAACCTCCACCCGCAGGCTTGTTGGGTCGTGACCAGATGAGAGTAGAGGTCCGGGAGATCTCAGTTGATCTGCTAGACAATAGCTACCCACTTGTCCCTCCCAGACCTTTTGTTTCACCAAGCCTACAACTGCAAGTACTGCCTGCAAGTATCTTGAAGTGCTGCAGGTTCATCTGGATAGCTCCTATCGTTTGTTCAGCACCCTGAAGAGTCCCCTTCCGATCCCGTAGAATGCTCGGAATCACATCCTCTCCAATGCCCTGAAAGAAACCGAAAAGCCAAGAGTTGTATTTTGGCTCAGCGGTAATTTGTTCCCACGAGTGAGTGAGGGGGAAGAGGTTGGTCCAGCCCTTTGGTGCCCCCTTCAAAGGGCTAATGCTGATTATTCCGAGATTTCTTCCTCGGAGGCTCCGTTGCGGATCCGTTTCTTCTGAGCCCCCGTTGCCATACATCTGTCGCCACGACGCTCACAGCTTGAATTAAGGTCTGTTTGCCAGAGCCCCGTCAGTCAAGTAGCGGCTGCCCTTCAGACCACATGAATGTCCGCAGCCCGTTCACCCCAATGCACGTGAAGGTGGGGTTGGACCTCAAGGGGGTTGTAAAAGGCCTGGTAGACATCGAGAAATGTAGAATTTCTCATAATGAATGAAAGTTTAAATAGATATTTATTACCAGTAAGAGAATATATATGCCATCACATATTTTTCATGAGAACAAGCAGATCGTAGTTCTTTCGTCACTTCAATATTAGTTGAGGACAGACGCAAGAGAGTGACTATTATTTACTTCAATAGTAGATCATCAAGTGATGATTCCGTTTACTCCACGAACGAGCAGGACTCCCCAACAGAGAAACTTAATAGTTTCTCTATCCAATGCCAACTTTTGAGGTCCACTAGCACACGGCGAGTCGTTTGTTAACTATTTCCATCAGATTCTGAGTAGGAAGGAACTGATAAGTTACGTGAGTTGGAATGAAATACAAATGAACCAAATTCATGTGTTAACATATACAGGGCGAATGAAAATCGTGCAACCACTCTTTGATCTTGCAGTACAACTGTCATTTTCAAAACTTGTTCAGTGAACTACAGCCTAAAGAAACTAATTATGTTCAGTTTCAGATAGTAGACAATGACTCACCTTCTCGAATAGACTTGTACATGCTACCATAGCATACGCAAATCAACGCGAATGCTATAGCATTGAAAGCTAATAACGTAGACAAGTATATAACATCAGCTTTTCCTTTGTTTTCCAGCGGCAAACATATACTCGTTTTGGAATAGTTGCTGACTCCAATAAGTGGTAGGACAGCCATCAAGAGCGCACAAATCCAACCTGCAAACATGACTCTCACAGCATTCCGCAGCTTCAGGCGTTTGTTGAGATGTATAGCCCAGGTAATCGTATACCAGCGCTCTGTTGTGATGACCGCCAATGTATAAACAGACAGGATATTGCCAAAAATCGTCAAAAATCCCGCGACATTGCAGCCGTTTCCTGAAATAAAAATAGATGAGTTTTTTACAATGGACAACTTGCAAAAATGGAATGAAATTTATTGGTAAACTTCTTTGAGCGCGATGAGAGTAAAATTTCAAGGTCAAATTTGCATGCAACATTTTGAAGAAACGTTTCAAAATATTTCAAACAAAACGCTTCTGGCGCAAAAAGGACAGAAAATAGGTATTTGGTCAGAGGGAGATAGAGAGAGAGAGAGAGAGATAGTGAGAGAAAGAGAGAGAGAGAGAGAGAGAGAGTGAAAGAAAGACAGAAAGAGGGCTTAGAACTATGAGGGATGTGGTGCTAGCCACATTTTTTATGAGTCGCTCTAGCTCCATCATTGATAATAAGCATCGGTGGTTCAGTGGTACAATGCTCGCTGGGTTCAAATCTCAGCCAATGAAATTTTTGTTATTTTGAAGTGAGTTATTTCAAAGAAGGATGAGAAACCAGCGTCATGCTATCTTGTTATTGAATTGTGTAAACGATTTTGCAAAGTTACGTTAAGTATTACTCTGAAAATGGATGTGCATAAGGTCCGTCGAAGTTGATTCATGTTTTGAAACGTGTATGAATTGTAATTGAAATTGTTTCCATGCTATAGTCGGTGTCCTGAAAATCTTAATATAACGTCGGGGTTTGTTGAAGTGCGCGCGCAAGTCAATTGGCACGAATTTCACTTTATGTATATACAGGGTGTAATCTAATCTCTTGCTCACCTGTGAATAATGGGTGTATAATGCCATTCTATAACGAATAACAATGGTTAAAAATTCGAAAACAAAAAAAATTCATCACATTCGACTAAGTTTTGGGAACCTCTCTCCGTCTGACCTACGCAGAGCCGGGAGAAAAAACTGGCAATTGCCGGATGCAATGAATATTTGAATAATGTGGAATGATTGTTTGGTAAATGTACAAAAAAAGTCTAAAGCTGAATTTATAAATTGAGATCTAGCAGCTGCTGCTGCAGTTGACGTCGTCGCAGCAGGCCAGAAAATTTAAAAGAATTTATACTTTCTGCTTAGAGCGCATGTGCATATTGTATAAGTAGGAAATTTGTCATTTGTTGATCGCCAAATTGCTAATGTTGTAAGAATAGAAAGACACAAACAGTATTTTTCTAAAGATAATATCGGCAGCCATTGTGACCTGGTGATCCAGAATGACAGGTGATTCTTGCATAAGTCTCTAGTTGCGAATAATATATCTTGTAGGAAACGCATTCGAACTCGAATATTCCTTTCGAAAATGAAACATCTATATTATTGTAAAACTGTAATTGTCTGTTTATTCGTTTGTGTTGAGCATTGTTACTCATTTTCTACCCTGGGGCATTTTCTTCTAGAGTAAATGAACTTCACTATTTTGATTGTACAAAACTCTTTCATCCGGCACATCATTTATTGAAATCATCATAGTATGTTTAGGAAAATATTTTGTGATACGCCTAAGGTGCCTAAAAACCCTGGTGTATCCACTGATTCGATTTTGTTTAGAATTTTTGGGGGACAACAAATGAAAAACGTTAAATTCTGCTTAGAACTTCATTAGTAGAGGGCGCGGTTAAGGAATATTTGTTGTTTGTGTCACGCAAAATGTCTAACTTCAAACCTATAAAATTTTCTTTTTCTGTCAACATTACGTCATGCAAAATATTGTGAATTGATCGTTTACAAAGATTATAGTTCTACGAACAAGATCCCGCTCAGAACAGTTGGCGCGAAAATGAGATGAAATCCTCGAAACTTACTACAATGTTTACATCTGTCTTTCAAAAATAAGATTTTTCTTGAAGGCTATCTGGCGATTTTTCAAAGTGATTTCTTCTCAAATGGCCTTTGTGAGATCATGGAAACTTCCACGAAGTAATGAGAAAAGGTAGGAGAATGAACTGGATGTCTCTAGATGAAGAATTAACTTGAAAATTGAGGGGATTGGAAAATGTCCCCGATGACATTGTTCCAATAAACTTTCCGATAGAAATCATTACCAAGCCATTCACTGCCCATCTCTGCCGGACTACTACCTCTGTAACAACCTTCCGATATGAACAAAATCAGAGAGTTCATTGTAGATATCATAAAATCTGTTGATGGAGTTGAGAAATCGATGAATCCTGCTGTGCGACAGTCTAGGCTGCTTCCAGCTATTTTAGAATGACTTCTCCGGAAAAGGTGAGCCCTACTAACGAAGGTGAGGGGAAAAACAATAATCTAAATGCTTTTCTTTTATTTTTCAGTAACACCCCACATGAGATAATCGGAGAAGGAGAGCGATCTAAACCAAGCAGTTGTTCGGAAGAACAAGGCCCACTCCCAAGATCGATAAGGCTAATGACTATGATTAGGATAATTATCACTTTTTAATTAACACATGAATTTCACAAGTAAGCGTGAACTTTTCATTCTATGAAGATATCTTGATTTTGGCAAGTGAATTCCGAACCGTCACAAAGGGTCCCATGGCTCTCTGGAAGAAAATATCCACTATATTTAGAATTCTCCAATTCTAGTCAGAAGATTGTCATCTCATGGAAAAATTTTCATACAAAATATATATAATATAAAAATCAAATATGAAAGTAATAATCAAATTATTTGACTTGCTAGTTACTAGATACATTACAATCACAAGTTGAAAAAAATTATTATCCGCTCCATTATAAGATCTTTATCATGAACAAACAGGGACAGAAATACATAAGTACCAACTCGGTGGAGCCGTTTCAATAGAAAATTAACCATACAAAATAAATTGGTACGGTTCATAGTTAGAATGATTTCGGAACACCTCTCGAAAATTCTATATAACACTTTTATAAGTACATGGAATAGTTTGTTCTAAAATATGTTACATCGATCGATCAACCCAAAAATATTTCACAACGAATTGACATAACCTTAAAGGCGACAAAAGCACAATCACAGAACGGATCAGAGACACAAATCACAAAAACACCCTGTGTGGTCTGTAATTGCAGTTTCCTGAATTATGACAAGAAACGACGTCGGCGCCATCTGAAACTCTAGATAACTCCCTTTATCAAGTGTGCTGGTGTCCCCCAGTTTGTCCCAATATTTCACAGGTATAAGTGAATACACCATGGTTTTTAGACATCTTAGATACGCCCCTAGTTTCATGACACTTAGCTGGCTCTCGAAAAAATCTTGTCTCAGCGCAATCCGATTAACAAGGACACATGTTGCCAAGCATCCCTGATTAATTCCTCGAGACAGATCGTCCAGTGTTGGAGAATTATTGTCGTCTATTTTATCGTAAGTGTTTGTTATCGTAGGTTCATAAGGTCAAAGGGCATATGTTACGTGTTTCACGAGATGAAACACGGGTGAATCTCGAAAGGCAGGTTCTAAATCCTGAGGACAACTTGGAACAGCGGCATCAGTATGCGAGTTCGTGAACTATATTTGTGAGGAGTCGACGTTGATTGGGCAACTATGACGGTGTCAAAAAGGGAATTTTACTTCCTGCTCCGTGTCAACAAAGTCAAAATGGTGGGTGAAAGTAATTGGTTCTGAAAATGAATTGTGACCTTCAAATCATCCGTAATCGGGAATTCTGTCGAAACAAACTTGACGAATCCCGGATAATTGGTGGAGCCTCTGTGCTCATTTTGGTATTCATCCGGATTCGAAGCTCTGAGGAGAATTTGCGAAAACTTCACGCCACGCCGTCCGGCTTTTTAAACTCTTGGAACAAGGTACATCAAATGTTTGTTGCTCGTTTATGTCTTATAAGGCTTCGAAACCTTTTCTCTGTATACCCTTAGTGAAAACTAATTTTTCCTATCAACAGTTGCGTTAGGGGGCCGAACATATTTCAGGGCAACGAAACCATCTATTTCTATTGTACCAAGAGCAAAACCCCTAATCGGCCAGGGTATGTTAATTTTTCATGAACCCAATAAAAGTCTGTGTGATGGATAATTTCTCCGTATAGCCTCATAGTCGCCGTGAATTTTATTTGAAGCGGGGGTTCCAGTTAACTGCTTGTCATGGAAAAGTGAATACTGTATTAATTAATTCATGTGAGAATAATTCCACTTTGGAAGTAAAAATTCTTCGTGAAATGATAGATTGGGATATCCGTTATTATATTTACACATGATACGATAATTGATTGTGTTTTTCATTTGATATACAGGTGATTTTTATCTAGTGAGTAATAATAATAATAATAGAGTGAGTAATAATAATAACGAATGATACAATTGATTAAATAATAATTTGGGAGTTTATATATTATGATTTATTTTGATTTCTAGAATCATATACTGTTGTGATTCTTATGGGTAAATAGATCTTATTATTTTGGGTTGCTACAAGCCAAGGGGGTTAAATAATTTCGGCTCTTGATTTATTTCTATGAGAAGGGCAGTGTTTCCTTCCATAAGGTTTTTTGGTTTCCTTTTGGATTTTGGTCCTGTTTTGGATTTTGGAGACGGTTTTGGATTTGTGTTCTCCCAACTGACCTCTGACTACTTGGTAGCACAGGGTGGCCCAGTCAATGGTACACAGGGTGAGCAGTACGGAATGCTGGTTGAGTGACTACAGGGTGATTCCACGAGAGAGCAATTACAAGAGGTCGAGTCGAACAATCTACAGGAGTATGGAGTATGGAAGGTACCACGGAGTTTCACTTTTATATGGGACACGCAAGTTAAACATTGATTATCGTTGTGGTATTATACTCTGTTCGTTGTTGTGTTCACTCGGGTTGTTGCTCATGTTATATATATATATATATATATATATATATTATATATATATATATGTATATATATATATATATATATCTATATACATGATTCTATCTACGGTATTGTTTATATTATAGTAGGCATTATGTTTAATATTTATGATTATTGCGGCCATCGTTAAGAGGATCTTGGGGATGGCCTAAAGTCTAATTGAAATAACTGGGGGTTTTATATCCACGCATGCACAACGCCTGAGCTCAAGCGGTCACGTATAGTAAACCTGGTTTATATAATAAGTTTAGTGAACCCTCTCAATTTCTGCAAGCGCTCCTTGATTTTAATTGTTATTACCTTTGTTTTTTTGTGTTACTTTATCCAGCCACTGGTGTGTGGCTATGAATATGATTAGTTTGATTATCGTTTGATGATTAATGTTTGATGATATTCAGATATACTTGTAATCTTGATTGGTATTCGGAGGTCGAAGGCTTTTGCTTGCACTCAAAAACTTGAGAAGTATTTGGTATTCTATTTAGATTCACCGAGTAGTGTTATTTTTTATATCGATAAATTCCTTAGAGTTGTACTTCGTATTATTATTTCTTGGTGTTTCAATCCTTTGGTAAATTGAGGTTTGAAACGAACTATTTTTGGATATTTTGAGGGGAATAGATTTACCTGGCACCCATTTATAACTTAATAATTTCAGTGATCACTTGACAATCCTCCCCATCTTCACTGTGGCCTAGCTGCAAATATCCAGAGACAAGTACAAACGAGTGTGTCGTTGTACGGTTTCAGCATCACGAAAAACTACTGGACCGATTTTGATATAACTTTTCTGTCTGAACGCTTATGATTAGACTTGAAAATAAGTATAAATTTCATCTTACTATGATGAGGAAACCGATGTTATAATAATAAAACCTCATTTTTTTTTTATGTTCTGGTTCCCACGAAGAAGGATATCCTGTAATGTTCAGAGAACATCGTGGGAACCAAGGGAAAGAAGGTAGGAGTTGGTGTTCTTCTTAAATTTCTGGAGGTTGTATGCCTCGGGGAACACCTCCCTGGGCAATGAGTTCCAAAGCCTCGCTGTTCGTTGGATGAACGAGTCTTTGGAAAGTGATGTTCTGCAGGTCTCCAAAGTGACCACGAAGGGGTGTGATGACTGAACTTGACGGGTTAGTCTCGAAGAGACTGCCAAAGCAGGAACGATTGTTGATATTTCAGAAGAGCATCGCCCATGAAAATATCTATAAAATAGAGACAAATCGCCAACTTTTCCACGGTGTTCCAGACAAGTGAGCGAGTTTGTAAGCGAGGCATCACCGACGAGACGGATTGCCCTTTTTTGGACAGAATCCAATAGCCTCAGGATATGTTCAGGTGCCGCGCTCCAAATATGGTAACAGTATTCCAGGACAGGTCGGATCTGTGCCTTATAGATCATAAGCAGCTGAGTGGGGGTGGAATAGCTCTTGGCACGAAACAAAAAACCAAGTTTTTGGGTTGCACTTTTGGCAATGGACCTCACGTGATTTTCCCAGGAAAGGTTATTGCTGATAGTAATACCAAGCATCGATATGGATGACTTCAGTTGTATGGTTACTCCTGACAAAGTTATGTTAGGCACAGTAAGATCGGCTTTTCTAGAGAAAAGACATGCTTGTGTTTTGTTTGCATTGAATTCTACCAAGTTATTAGATCCCCACTCGAAAATTGTTGCTAAGTCCATATTTATATTATTAACATTTCTTCCTCGTTCATTTCTGGTTTCACGGGCTGATATAGGGGCCCTGGAAGAGAAAGCGGTATGGAGGGTACTATCATCGGCAAAGCTGTGTACTGGACATGAAGCTGCTTTCAACAGGTCGTTGATGTGAAGTAGAAATAGTGTTGGTGCGAGAATAGATCCTTGCGGAACACCAGAGTAGAGTGTCAGATGAAACTCCATCGACCACTACATGGAGAGACCTGTTTGAGAGAAAACTAGCAAGCAGAGAACACAGCTGAGGGGGCAAGCCATAAGACGGAAGCTTGGCGAGGAGTCCCTGGTGCCAAACTCGATCGAACGCCTTGGAGATATCTAATGCCACAGCCAAAGTTTCTCCATACTTTTCAATAGATAGCTGCCATATATGTGAGACGTAAGCGAGCAGGTCACCAGTTGATCTCTGATGGCAGAAGCCATATTGCCTATCGTTGACAATTCCTGAGTCTTCCAGATATTTCATGAGCTCGATGTTGATGGCTTTTTCCATGACCTTCGAAATAATAGATAGCAGTGCAATAGGTCTGTAGTTGCTGGGTAGGGCCTTTTTGCCTTTTTTAGGGACTGGCTGTACTCTTGCAATTTTCCAATTGGACGGAAATACCCCCAAATTGTAAGAGTGGTTGAACAACTTGCAAAGAACAGGTGTTAGTTCGGGGGCACATTTCTTGAGAACAATCGGCGGGATTCCGTCAGATCCATTGTTGGTGTTGAGACCCAGCAAAATCTTTCTGATAGTACGTTGGCGAAAGGTGATCTCGGGCATGTGACTGTCAATAGGTGTAATGTTCGGGGGTTGTTTTCCCGATGAATCCAGAGTGGAATTTCCAGCAAATAGGTGCGCAGAGGTATTGGCTTTTTCCTGGGCAGTCGTTGCTAGTGTTCCATCTCCTTTGGTTAGAGGAGGAAATGAGCTGGAAGTGGAGTTTCTTCCCACAGCTTTGGCGAAAGACCAAAATGAACGGGATCCGTTAGGACATTCAGCAAGTTTTGATCTTATTTTGGCATTGTGGGCATCTTTTGAGCATTCTATTGTCTCTTTGCATATGCCTCTAGCCTCGACATATGCTGCTCTGGTCTCAGGGCCCGGATTTTTTAGCCATCGATGGTATGCTGCCTGTTTGGAAGCCACAGCTCTAGAGCAGTTTCTGTTAAACCAGGTCTTATCGGATGATGTTCTTCTTTCGGTATTCGATATGTAAGTTTGCATCCTCAACATGATGATTTCAGAAATTGTCTCAGCTTATCGTGTTGGATCTACTGAAGAGAAACAAACTCTCTTCCATGGAAACGCTGAGAAAAACATACGAAGACCTTCCCAGTCGGCCGAATTGTAATGCCACATGAGACGGGGTGGTATTGTGCAGCTCGATGGTAAATGGAAAGAGCATGTTGTGGAGATGAGGGTGTGATCAGAGTTTCCAAGTGGGGCACAATCTTCTATTCTATACGGGTCAGGATTGGTGGTGAGGAAAAGATCTAGTGTATTGGCAGACTGGTTGTTGACATCAGGGATGCGGGTTGGTAGCTCGACCAGTTGTTCTAGACCATGAGTGATGGCGAAGGCCTCGGCTTGACGACCTGCATCATCTGTTTTGTTAGAGAATTTGAGCCAGGCAGCGTTATGTACATTAAAGTCTCCCATGATTATGGTTTCAGCTGTTGGATGGTTCTCCTGAATGTAGTCCAGTTTGAGTGATAAAAACTCAAACAGGTCGTTATATGAAGGTTCATTAGGTGATAGGTGAAGGCAGCAGAGGAACTTTTCCCAAATGAAACGAATAATTTTTTGAATTTTTATCCGGAAAATAGATCCACCTGGAAGTTTCTCTCCTATTTCATATGAAGGTATATGTATGAATATTCCTCTTTACTTCAATGAAATGAATGAAACTTAACATTTTTAAGAAATCAAATCAACAATACTGTATTTTGTTGTACCAATCAATACTATATTGGTGATCATGTCCACAGATTTGAGAATTTTCAATCAAACTCGTCACCATCAACAATCATGTTCGATATTTCTTCTCAATAATTGGTTCCTATTCGAAAAATTATTTAATCACGGTTGCATTATCGCAAATTATTCGAATTATCTATTTTAACGACAATTCATCGTCAGAGTTCTTCCAAATATATCATCATGAAGAAACAAACAAGAAATTTGGGAAAAGTGATGCTATTTTGGCAAATCTTTCCGCATTTATATCCATATCATTCTCAATACTGACAAATTCTCTAATGATTTTATGTGACTGAGTAATAACTGACCAAATAGTTACACCTATCTTATTCTGACCAAGTGCAACCAAGGTGCAACCAATATAAGGTGTGTTCCCATTATATCTATATATATATATATATATATATATATATATATATATATATATATATATATATATATATATATATATATTAGGGTGTGCCAAAAAACGACGATATTTTTTTTTTTTTTGCTCTCAGTCCAAAATATCTTGAAAGATGTCCCAACAAAGCTCCTGTTGAAAGCGGAGCTCAAAATTCCAATTCTAAGAGGTCCTCCATCGAACTTAAAGTTTTTTCGTTTAAATAACATGGGGAACATGATTTTTTATTAGTTTTTTGTCCTGCAAACTGTGATGGAATCATTTAAAACAAAAACGAATGAATGGACCTTGTTTATTATTAAATTTGGTACAAAAAATTTATTTTATTTTAATATTTATTTAAAAATTTAATTTCCTTTTTTTTTTTAGCTAAACTGTAAGGTTGAAAATCAGACAAATTTGAGATTTTGATATTTATAAAAAATTCCCAATTTTTTTAAAAAAAACAGGCTCATGTATATTTATTTTTTAAAATTTTTGCTTTTACGAACTGAAATATCGATAATTAAACAAAAAATTTGGTGCAAATTTGTTAACACATCAAACTTGCAACAAAATTAGGTGAGTAAGTTGTTTCGTAGTATCAAACCATAAAATTTACAGACTGAGTCAGTCATATTTTTATGATTTTTCAACTATTTTATGAAATATATTGATAAAGGACATAAAATATATGTTAAGGCCAAGATTATTTTCTATTTCTTTTCATTATATTTTGGATTAAAAAGGGAAACATTTTCGATTGAATATTGATAGAAAGATTTTATGAACATCCTGTTTATATTTTCAACAAATCAATTTTGGATTAATTGTTCAAACCGGCAACCTTGCGCAGTGCCTTAAAGTGGATGGCGGTTGCCATAGCAACAATGTAAATTAAACAAAATATATAGAAATTACGTTTGCAAACAAGCAGCATTATTTAAAGAAATAAATACTATTCAAACTAATAATAATAATAAAAATTATAATATACAGTCGATTTCGAACAATACATAACAATATCATTAAGATATCAAAAGCAAATACAATTCACAATATAATTGCAGTTATTTTTAGTTCAATAATTTTTAATATCAGCTTGAAATGTGACAAAACTTTTATTTTTACACTTCAATTGATATTTTACTCACTATTTCAATATTCTGAAAATGACTATTGAAGATTTGAATTAATTTTTTTTTGAGAACTTGCTTTCAGCGCCCTCTGTACATTTATCGATATCCGCGCCATTGATCACTTACTGCTTGATTGATTCAATTAGTAGATTCTATTGTCTTTTGATTTAATTGGTTCGGTTTTTAGGTCAGTCTTTAGGTAGTTATTGCCACAACAGCAACGCGTGTATCTTTTTGATAGAAAAAAACCATGTCTGAAAAAACAAACCAACGGAACTACATGAATTTAGTTGGCTTTGAGTCAAAAAATTTAGATAGTTCAAAATTACCTGTGAAGCGCGATGTTTTATCTTTGTTTTTTTTATATACGTCGAACAAAAAAGCTTGGAATTCGCGAGAGTTCCACATTCGTTCTTTGTGAAGTTGTTAAAGTATGGCATACATTTTTGCTCCGTGTAAACAATTCACATCACTCCATTGTGAGAATCGAAAAATTGTACAAAGACTGGCAAAAAACGCAAGTTCACAAAGCTAGAAAAAAATCTCCTGCACAAAAATGACTTGAGAAGAATTTCAGTTATTCTCTCGATTGCTTATTTGAAAGTGATCAATCGAACTTCAAAAAGTTTACTGTCACAGATATAAGCTTATTATTATCGATGAACATCAGCGATTTCGCGAGCCAGCGGTCGTTATTTTTATTTGAACAGTTTCAACTGGAGCATGATTTTATGGACAAGGATCCAGAGATCTGGACTTTCGATCAAAATTATCAACAATGCAAATTTGTCTTGTCAAACTTAAAAGTTGTTAATGATCTCGCTGAAAGAGGCGTTGCATTGATCCAGGAGTACAATGTTTGTTTGATACGAAGTGAGGAACAGAAGCAATATTTACTGCAAGTGGTCGAGGAGCATCGTAAAAGACTTCCTAACTTTAACAAAAATACACTTGTAACTGCTCACTATAAGAAATAAAAAAAAAATATTTTCATGCGTTTAAAACTATATAATTATCATTTGATTGGTTAGTAAAAAAAATTTTCTAATTTCTACCCTTACTACTGAAGCAAGTAAGTGATTCTCAGATTAATTTCTAATATTTTAATTAATTGATACGTTTTTATTCGTAATTTCGATATTTATTTCGATAATGTTTTCATTTGTATCTATTTAACATTAATGCGAGGAATAATCGTAAAATTAACAATAATATTGTTAAAATTTTTTAGCCACAGGTTAAATAAAAAATTTACAAACGTAAATTTTGCCGTAAATTGACTAAGGTTTTTATATTTTAATCATATTCAATATATTTTATAAAATAGTTGAAAAATCATAAAAATATGACTGACTCAGTCTGTAAATTTTATGGTTTGATACCACGAAACATCATACTCACCTAATTTTGTTGCAAGTTTGATGTGTTAACAAATTTGCACCAATTTTTTGTTTAATTATCGATATTTCAGTTCGTAAAAGCAAAAATTTGAAAAAATAAATATACATGAGCCTGTAACTTTGTTGTTATTGATGATATAAAAAAATTTACGGGAAATTTGTCATTTAACATTTCTGTCTAACTCTTACAGTTTAGCTAAAAAATGCAAAAAACCAGAAATTTAAATTTTAAAGCTATATAACAAATCAAATATTGAACATAGAAATTCGACTCAATAGAATTTTTTGTACCAAATTTAATAATGAACAAGGTCCATTCATTCGTTTTTCTTTAAATGATTTCATCACAGTTTGCAGGACAAAAAACTAATAAAAAAACCTGTTTCCAATGTTATTTAAACGGAAAAACTTCAAGTTCGATGGAGGACCTCTTAGAATTGGAATTTTGTGCTCCGCTTTTAACAGGAGCTTTGTTGGGACATCTAAGATATTTTGGACTGAGAGCAAAAAAAAAAATATCGTCGTTTTTTGGCACACCCTAATATATATATATATATATATATATATATAAATATGAATATATATATATATATATATATATATATATATAAATATACATATATATATATATATATATAATGAGTATCTATCGGGGATTCGGTCTTGGAGAAGGTACATTTTTTTTTTGCTTCCCGAGCTTTCACAAATCTTTATTTGCTTTTTCGAGGGCTATAAAGTAAAAATATGGACATTAAAATATTTAAATAATAATAGTATACATACTGTGCAATTTGAGATTTTCTTTGGACATCAAAGCCTAGGAACATATTATATAATCAGAAATGTATAGAGGAAAACTTAAAAAATGTTGTGACATGAAAATTTTATGACTGACAATCATAAATAAAATAGGTATATACGGAGGTGTATTAATTCAGGTATTTTCAAATGAAGAATGCTTTTTTGGTAAGAGAAGGTACGAGTAAATTTTACTTAAGTTATCAATATCAGTTTTTTTATTCATATTGTCATATTGTAGTTTTATTCAAATTTTTTTCAACATGTAAGATTTTAGAACAATCATAATTTATAAAATGATGTTATCCATGATATATTTCGTTAGGGAACAAGAGTTTTCTTTTAAAGTTCTACAATTGCTTTTATGTAATGCTATTCGTGATTTGGCCCAAATATTTTTTATTACAATTTGAACAAGGAATTTCATAAACCACGTTGGACTTTTCGGTGATATGATCTTTTTGTTTCAATTTAGTATGGAAGTTTTCCAATGGTTTAATTTTTTTTTGTGGAATTTTCAAGTTTTTTTCATGTTTGAATACATTTATAATTTAAGTAGAAAGTTCAGGAATATAAGGTATCGACGAATATGTTATATTATGTAAATGTTCATTTTTATTTGATTTGATTGATTTGAACAATTCTATGTTTAAGACATAATACTAGATTGAATTTCATTTTTATTGGGTGACTTGAAAGGTAGTTCATGTATCTTCCTGAACTAGTGGGTTTTAAGTACCAATCCAGTATTATAGTATTATCTGACGTTCCGATTAAAGGAGTATCTAAGAAGGGTACAGAGCTATTATGTTCTTTCTCAACCGTAAATTGTATGAAAGAATTATAGCTATTGAAAATAGACTGAATATTATTCATATGATCTGTTGGTACTGCACATATAATGTCATCAACATATTTTTTGAGAAAAGGGAGTTTAAATTGTAATTTTGGAATACTTGCATCTAACAAATCGTCCGTTACTTACTGTGCCAGAATGGGTGATAGAGTAGCTCCCATTGGAGTTCCACGTATTTGTTTATAATATGTATTATCAAACACAAAAAAAAGTTGTATCAAAAATGAATTCAATAAGTTCTATGAAAATAGATTCTGTTAATTTAGTATGGATACTTATATCTACCCAATGTTTATCAATACTAGATTTGATTGAATTTAGAGGATTGTTATTAAAAAGTGAAACTACATCTAGACTTATTATGACAAAATCTTCAGGTAGCTTGATTTGATGTATGAGTCTGAAAATTCGAAAGAGTCCTTTACATAATATTAATTGTCAATATTATAGGAAACGGTCAGGATATTTGTGACTAACTGTGATATTTTGCTATTAGGAGCATCGATAGAAGAAATTATTGGTCTTAAACTTAGAGTTGGTTCATTAGTTTTTGGTAAACTATAAAATTTTAGTGTTATGGAATTGTATATAGTGAATTCTTTTTTATTAGAAAGACATAAGTTTTTTATTATAATTGTTTTAATGAGTTCATTAGATTTTTGTTGAATGGTTGAAGTTGGATTACGATTCAATTTTGTATAATATATGTCATTGTTAAGTTGTTCTTATGATGAGTCCATATATTGTTGTCTTAACATAATAACTGTTACATTACCCTTATCTGATTTTGTAATAATTATTTCAGGATGATTGTTAATGAAAAGTCTAGTTTTTTTGTAAATGAATGAAAAATAACAATTTGTTTCAGGTTTTTTTGAAAAATTTGTTCAAATGTTTGTGATTTGTGCCCTGAATATATCTCTTTTGTAAACATCTACATTTGTGAGAGATAAACGCCATGTGAAGTGGAATGAATAGAAAAATCGAATTAAACGGTTTTCTTCACATAAAAGATTCAATATAAATTGAACCAGAAAATGGTAGATCTCAGGTGAAAAACAACTACTTTCCTAGCAAATACCACGCAGAACGTTGAATGATATTCACCTGAAAATCCATGCATACCTCCATATAAATGGACATTGAATGCAAATGTTTCTTTCTGATAAGCTCGATTATGTTTAATTTATGTCGTGTTCACCTAACAATCCGCATACTGGTTTCAGGCTTTTTTGGCCCTCATCAGCACGGAGTAGTCAACCAGCCAAAGGTCCGAAGAGCTCTGGCTGAAGCGAGACACAACATAACCAAAACCATCATCGAGTCTATAATACCTATAGGTACGCCGAAAAAGAAAACTTTTAACTGGCGGTACCTAGTGACAGAAAGAAACACTCCGAAAATCTCCCACCTCGATAAGTTTCTAAATAAAAGATTCCTTCTCAGTAGGAGTGGCAGGCCCCACTAGCATATAGTGAAAGATAAACGCCATGTGAAGTGGAATAAATAGAAAAATCGAATTAAACGGTTTTCTTCACATAAAAGATTCAATATGAATTGAACCAGAAAATGGTAGATCTCAGGTGAAAAACAACTACTTTTCTAGCCCAAAACCAAAAAACCAAAATATATTTATTTCCACTTTCTGATACATTTTAGCTAACCTAGTATGTACATACAATTATGAGCTACTATACAATCTAAAAAATAATAATAAAAAGTACGGACACACGCTTGATGCTTGAAGGCATCGAAGGGTATGCCCCCGCCCGAAGGCGATGACTCAGTACATAATCGGTTCAATGTCAATTTTGAAAATTCAAATTTCTACTCCCCTCCTGCCTAGGCTTATGAGAGTACAGTCTAATTTTTTTGATTTCAAGAATTCCAAATAATAATTTTCAACTAAGTATTTTATAACAACGCATATGTATACTGGAAAAGGGGGTGGTGTGGGGTATGAGCCTCACATTACACCTTAAAAACCAGCTCAAGAAAATTCTAATCTGAGTTATTCCAAATTTGAGTAATGTGTGTTTTACTTGTGTTAGGAGAGTTTGAGTTTATTTGGGGGTGTTTTGTGTAGTTCCATGTTTGGAAATTTGAGTTTATTTGAGGGATGTTTTGTGGTGTTTTGTGTTTTGCTTGTGTTAGGAGAGTTTGAGTTTATTTGGGGATGTTTTGTGGAGTTTCTTGGGGTTCACGGAGTTTGAGGTTATTTGGGGGAGTTTTTGTGTATGTAAAATTCGTTTGTGTGACTAGTTTTGTGTATTACAACAGCACGTTTCTACCCCCGGACCCGGCGCCCGAGAACTGTGCGGGGGCTCTTGTGGATCTATCCACCACCCCCCCACCGTCTCGACCGCCACCCCCGGCGATAGTACGTGCCATTATTACGATTGTGTGTTTGTAATTATGTGACATAATTTTTGTAAAATTTGTGAGTTCGAAATAACTATGCTATACATAGCACATAGCATTTCTTTGATTTGTGTAATGTCTTGAACTTCACTATTTGGGGGTGGGCTAGTTTCCATTCCTTGAAGTTCTCTGGTCTGCTTATGCGTCACTTGTTGTGGAGATGCGCTCCCACCCTGGCCTCCCAGGGGGTGGGTTGGCGTTTTGCTGCTGATGTTGTTTGCCTTTTGGGGTTGTATTCCTCTGGTTTTTAGTGCCTGCAAATAAGCTTCACAGCCTTTGTAATTGGCTGGATGCTCTCCTTCGCAGTTCGCACATTTCGCTGGAATTTTAACGCTTTTTGTGCAATCGTTCGTATGGTGCTCGAGGGCACATTTAAAGCATCTGTGGGTGTGGTTGCAATACGGGGCGGTATGCCCCCATCTCTGGCATTTTCGGCATAGGGTGATTAATGCTTTCGCCTTCCGGGTTTCCCATGTTACCACTCTATTTTTGATTATTCTTATTTTCTTGTTCAGTTCTTTGAGGTTGTGTTTTTTGTCCATTATTACTAAAAACATTGGTCTTGTAGTTTTCCTCATCTTGTATATTTTTGTGACTATCAAATTGTGCTCTTTTTTGAGTGCCTTGATTATTTCTTTCTCTTCTCTTATGTCATCAAGACCTTTGAGAACATATGCATCTTCTCCTTTAGGTTTTTGTGGAGAAGCAAAGAACCCCACTTCGTTTTGTGTGAGGTAGTCTTTGACTTTCCCAAGCTCTTGAGAGTTTTTGATATATATATATATATGCGTGCAATTGTTTATGAATTTTACTTCATATCCATTTTTGCATATTTTTCCAATTTCAGTTTCTAGATTGCCTTCTCGTTAATCCGTACCTCCCATGATGATTGGTAGGGTGCGATTTTCTGTTATTGAGTTGGCTTCCATCACTATTTCTTGCGTCTCAGGATTATTTTTTCCCAGTGCGACTTTTTCTGGGGTGTTCTCGAGAAAATGTATTTTCCTCCTTTTTCCCTCGTGCTTATCTTTTTCAGTATTTTTTTGTTAAGATTTTGTCTATTTTTGTCGCCCGATGTTTCTCTGGATTCGTCTTCACTCGAATCGTCTGTTTTACCATCTGTTTGGGCTAATTCCTTATCTTTACGTTTTTTAGTTTTTTTGTCCGATTCTTTTGCCTCGGGGCTATCTAACTGTTCGTCCAATCGATTAATAATAATAACCTCTGGATACAGTGTTGTTGGCCTTATCGGTTCTTCTTCGATTTTACTTGGCAGGGTTTTTATTTCCTTTTTCCCCTGTTTTGTTTTATCTGGTTGATTTTCTATTCTGGGGGGCTTTTTAGGGTCCTCCAAAAATCCTTCCTTTCTTTCCGCTTCCTTGCGTTCCTGTCTCAGTTCTTTTAGAATTTCCTCCATTTCTTTGTGTTTTTCAGATGCTATTGAGCTTTCGGATTCTTCGTCACTTTCCATGCTAGAAAGATATTCGAAGTATTCGTCGCCATAGTCTTCTTTTTCTTCCAGGTCTGGGGGAAGGGGGACGTATCCATACTTTGGGATTTTCTGGATATTCCTGACTCCTCCCTCTGCCTTGATTCATCTATTTTCGGATCGCTTGTGTCTTCCACCCAATCTATTTCAGTTATTCCTCCAGGCTTTCTAGTAACTACGTACCGACCTGTGGGCTTTTCATATATATCTACAGTTTCTTCCATTTTGGTATCCTAGTAGCTCTATTTTTGTGTTGTAGGAATGGAAATTTTTCCCCAACTCTATTCTATTTCAATTTCACTTTGCTATGAAATTGTGTTGGAATATTTCCAATTTCGTTTCTTTCCTATTCGTAAAATTGCTTTCCTCTATTAGTTTTGGAAGGTCAAAAGTGGCTCTAATGCGGCACCCTTCCTTTGAATCTTCAATCATCTGCTTCCTTACATAAGTTCGAATTAAACGTTTTCTTCACATAAAAGATTCAATATGAATTGAACCAGATCCTAGCAAATACCACGCCGAACGTTGAATGATATTCACCTGGAAATCCATGCATACCTCCATATAAATAGACATTGAATGCACATGTTTCTTTCTGATAAGCTCGATTATGTTTAATTTATGTCGTGTTCACCTAACAATCCGCATACTGGTTTCAGGCTTTTTTGGCCCTCATCAGCACGGAGTAGTCAACCAGCCAAAGGTCCGAAGAGCTCTGGCTGAAGCGAGACACAACATAACCAAAACCATCATCGAGTCTATAACACCTATAGGTACGCCGGAAAAGAAAACTTTTAACTGGCGGTACCTAGTGACAGAAAGAAACACTCCGAAAATCTCCCACCTCGATAGGTTTCCAAATGAAAGATTCCTTCTTAGTAGGAGTGGCAAGCCCGACTAGCATTTAGTGAAAGATAAACGCCATGTGAAGTGGAAAAATAGAAAAATCGAATTAAACGGTTTCTTACATAAAAGATTCAATATGAATTGAACCAGAAAATGGTAGATCTCAGGTGAAAAACAACTACTTTCCTAGCAAATACCACGCAGAACGTTGAATGATATTCACCTGATAATCCATGCATACCTCCATATAAATGGACATTGAATGCAAATGTTTCTTTCTGATAAGCTCGATTATGTTTAATTTATGTCGTGTTCACCTAACAATCCGCATACCGGTTTCAGGCTTTTTTGGCCCTCATCAGCACGGAGTAGTCAACTGTCACTAGGTACCGCCAGTTAAGAGTTTCCTTTTCCGGCGTACCTATAGGTGTTATAGACTCGATGATGGTTTTGGTTATGTTGTGTCTCGCTTCAGCCAGAGCTCTTCGGACCTTTGGCTGGTTGACTACTCCGTGCTGATGAGGGCCAAAAAAGCCTGAAACCGGTATGCGGATTGTAGTGAACAGACATAAATAAACATAATCGAGCTTATCAGAAAGAAACATTGCATTCAATGTCCATTATATGGGGTATGATGGATTTCAGGTGAATATCATTCAACGTTCTGCGTGGTATTTGCTAGGAAAGTAGTTGTTTTTCACCTGAGATCTACCATTTTCTGGTTTAATTTATATTGAATCTTTTATGTGAAGAAAACCGTTTAATTCGATTTTTTCTATCTACATTTGTAATCAAATTCTCTATGTCTGCCAACAAATTAGTAATTTCAATTTCCCTTGTTTCTGGTTGAACACTGAATTTCTGACCAAAGAGAGAAAGGCCAATATATCTTTAGGAATCTCAACATCAGTTAGATTCTTAAGCCAATTATCCACTATTTTCAATTTATCTTTTTTCTCATTTTCAAGTTTAATAAATTTATCAATATTACGTTCTTTTCTGAGAAAAAACTCATGATTGTATTCAACTTTTTGTCTTCCATTAAATTCTACCCAGATATGATTAGGAAGTTTTTCAATAATTCTGTTGGATAAATCAGTAATTAGCATTTCTAACTGTGTAAGATGTTCATGTGTTATTTCAATTTCAAGGGAAAGTATATTACTTTTCAGCCTATCAATGAAATTAATTGTCCTGTTCTTCCGCTGTTAGTTTCCAATAAGTTTTCAACATTCTTAATGTTTCTAATTATATGATTCGGAAAGGTTCCTGGTGTTCTACATTTGAGTGGAAATATCTTCCTGTTTCTCATTGAAACTATTTCTATGTTCGTTCTACACTAGCAATTAAGGTTTATTGTTGTTTCATGTCCATATTCTGCAGTAATTGACTGGTAAAACCTCATCCTTTGAAAATAGGAAAATATCTCGACCGGCTTATTATTATAGAATGAGTATCTATCGGGGATTCGTTCTAGAAGAAGATACAATCTTTTTTGCTACCCGAGCTTTCGCAAATCTTTATTTGCTTTTTCGAGGGCTACAAAGTTGTTTAAGGTTCGAAGAAGACCACAAGGATTGGAAAAGCATGAAACAGCTGTAGGCGGATGGTGAGCTCCCTTGAACTTGAAATAAAACTATCTTTCTGCTTTTGTTATTGTTTGCATTACTTTGAACGCACTAGAAGCTTGACTGTTGGAGTTGTGGATTGGCCTACACTGACAATTGTTGATGACCTATCGATGTTGCACAGAATTTCCCGCCTTCGAACTCCACAGCACTATGTTGAGTTTCACTCTGCAAATTGTAGATGTCGCATCTATTATTTTTATTATTGTAGATGTCGCATCTATTACTATTTGTTGTAGTATAAATTATATTTGTTATTCTGGTTAGTTTATTTCATTACTTTGTATATCATTCCATCCTCTCATAGAATATAATGATATTGTGAGGGATGTAGGAGAACAAAAATAATGACATTAGCGATCTGTCATTGTCAACTACTTACCAATGTTCACAAGTGGAAAATCAATTATTCCCTATTTTTCTATCCGCAAGGGTAGATAATTCCAATCGAAATCCAAATATGATTAACAATGAGGTATATCCTATCTGATAAAGGAAGAATCATCCAAATCGAAGAACCCAGTACAAAGTTATGCCTGATAGAATCGGTTGAAGGACCACAATTCGGAGGGTGAGTGATCAATATCTTTCATTTTGCATTCAGATGGGACCAACTTCGAAGTACACCCTATCCACTGGAAAAATTATCGGAATCGGACGTCTCGGTAAAAAGTTATGCATGATCACACATTAAAAAAAAAGTATACGCGTCGACTAGAGAACCTCCTCCTTTTTGGTTTCGTCGGTTGAAAATAACTACCCTGAATAAATGATAAATTAATGACAAAAAATTTTTTTTACAATAAAATAGCCGGAAAATAAAATTATATTGCAAACAAATCGAAAAATAGTTACAAAGGACTACAATATGAACACGGCCTTTCAGAAAAAATTGCCAATATGATGATACTATACAACTTTCAAATAGGACACAAAGGGCATAATACTCTGAATAAAACATAATTTTATTGGGAATGATACACATAAAAATGATAAAAATGCCCTTAATGATAAAACTGATAAAAAAAAGTTGAGAGGTGTCAAGGGACACCCGGATGGAACGAAGTTCCTTTCTATTAATTAGTGAAGAAATTATAATATTTTTTTTTTAAGTTATACTAATATTTTTTTTTTAATATCAACAAATATAATGTAATATAAACTCAATCAGTAGGCTCAATTTTAGTACATACGCATTGATATTGTAATATTAAAATATAATTTTCTTTTAAATTTATTAAAGTTATGACGCGTACACTTGCTAAAGACACAATAATGGAGAGATTATAACGCGTATGACTTGGTTAGCACAATAGTAAAGAGAGGTTATAATGCGTACTTGCTAAAAATACATAAGCATTTATTATTGTCTGTATAAAATCTCTACTTACCTAACTCCATCAGCAATATCCGGAACTTGTGCAGAAACACTGTCAGGATTCATTATTGTTATTATTTTTTATTATTTATTATGTACAAAAAACCTGTATACACTCAACAAAAATAATCGTCGCGACACCAAACTGTTCAATGCGAAATAGAAATACGAAACGAAAATAACTGGCTTGCTTTCTATGAGAGAGAGAGAGAGAGAGAGAGACAGACAGAGGAACACGTGCACGCCGCACGGCTCACAACTACAGCAAAAAGTGTCGTTACAACTTTTGGTCTTAATTTATTCCGTCTACACCCCTTTCGCAACGCGCGATAAGGAACTTCGTTCCAAAAAAAATAAGCAAGGTATACCACAACATCATATAATAAAATCTCCCCATTCATTATTGTAAAATGATTTGTAACCACCTGCCAATCAATAACTTATAACACATAAACAATTATAAGAAACTATTTCCTTCATAAAAACAGTCAAGCACAAACAAAATAAAGGGCAGCAGTACCACTGTCGTAAAACCACATGCTCATACAGCGAACAACTTTGACATACCATGTTAAATATGATTCGAACATTTCAACTCCAAATGATATAACATTCGACTTCTGACCATGGTGCGGAGAACATGTGGCGTTCTCAAGTTGGAAGTTGGAAGTCAAGTAAATGTTGAATGTGAATGTCCAGCCATTTAAAAGGTATATCGCAAAAATAAGAACAATTTAGTGAAGTTTAGTAAAAGTTTTGTGTACAAAATAGATACCTTCTTCTCTACGACGGTACCCAGACCGGGTGACAATGGATTCGTTGGAAGAAGGCGCACAGGGGTGGAATATTGCCAAGAGCAAGACCCGTTTCACCCTCTTGATTACCAATTAGCTGAATGATGAAGTGGAATTCAATGACATGAAATTTCGTGCAACATTGATAGGTCACCAACAGATGTCAGTATAGGCCAATTCACGACACCAAAAGTCGTACTTCTGGTGCGTTCAGAGTTACGCAAAACAAATAGACAATTTAGAAAAATTGCCATTTTATCGAAAAATAATATTTATTTTGTTGATATTTCTAGTACAAAAACGCCGGAAGCGTTCGCTCATTTTAGATATGCACAGATTTGATACTGGATGTCATATGGCCCGTTTTCCTGACTTGTGATTGGTGATTCCAGAATCCAACCAAAATTGGAATTCACTTAGCCAACCCTTAATGCGACGAGTGATTTTTCTTGTTTTCTACTCTTCAAAACACGCAAGGAATAGTTCTGTATTCGGTTGTAGAAACATACCTCAGCAAAAGACAAATTATTTATCGTGCTCACCACGTACTGTTTTCTGATTTGTTGCTGAGAAAGACCTTCCATCCACCAGCCAATCATAAAACAGTAGTGTGACAAACGTTCAGTCGCCAGACAGCTTTCTAATTGAAAACTAGAGGCGCATGTGAGAATCTTGAAAAAACTACCCGGCACCAATGTTTATATCTGACCTTTGGTCATTAGGTCACGATGGCTGCAGATGATATTTTGAGTAAAACTGAATACTGTTTGTGTCTTTGTGTTCTAACAACCGATTTTTCGATAATTGTGATTCGTTAAGTGCTCCAAAGTGTGTTGTCTTTTTCTACCAGTTTCCATATAACAAGGTTTGTTTGTTTACATTACTGAGGAATTAACTACCTATTGCGTGCGGCAATTGCCAGTGTTTTCTTACGGCTTTGAGCAGATCAGCTTAGGTTAGGCGGACACCAGTTCCCAAAATTTTGTCGAATTTGAAAACAACCTGAATTTCTTAATCACTGTAATTGTGATATAAAATGGCATTATACACCCGTCGTTTGCAGGTGATAGATTACAGTGTATATATATATATATATATATATATATATATATATATAAATTTGGAAATAACGACTGAAAATTGGTATGAACAGTGGGGAATAACGGGGATCTTCAGTCATTTACATATTTTAGGACCCTGAAGAAGTTTCAAAATTGAAACGAAAGCTCGGTCCATCGTATTAAAGAGTTTTTCATAGTTCAACACTTGTGCTGAGTGGAGATCCCCGTTATTCCCCTATATATATATATATATATATATATATATATATATATATATATATATATATATATATATATATATATATATATATATATATATATATATATATATATATATATATATATATATATATATATATATATATATATATATATATAGTGTGTGTGTGTGTGTGTGTGAAATGCACAAAATTATAGAAGTGACTTTTATAATTTGTCGGGTGAAGCTTAGTCCTAATGAAGTGGAATTCAATGACACGGAATTTCGTGCAACATTGATAGGTCACCAAAAGATGTCAGTATAGGCCAATCCACGACACCAGATGTCGCACTCCTAGTGCGTTCGGAGTAACGCAAAACAAATAACGAAAGAAAGAGAGATTTGTTTCGATTCCAAAAAAGCCACCATTCCCCTACAGCCGTTTCATGCTTTCCCAATCATCAGGACGCCTTGTGATCCTTTTTTGAAATCGAACCAAATCTCTCAGAGTGCTAATACCTACCGACAAGAATAAAAATGTGAGTTGCACAAATTTATAGAAGTGACACCTATTATTTGTGGGGTGAAGCTTAGACCTAATGGAGTGGAATTCATTGTCATGAAATTTTGTGCAACATTGATAGGTCACCAACAGATGTCAGTATAGGCCAATCCACGACACAAAAAGTCGTACTTCTAGTGCGTTCGGAGTAACGCAAAACGAATAACGAAAGAAAGAGAGATTTGTTTCGATTCCAAAAAAGCCACCATTTGCCTAGAGCTGTTTCATGGTTTCCCAATCATCATGAAACAGCTGTAGGCGGATGGTGGCTTTTTTGGAATAGGAACAAATCTCTCTTTCTTCCGTTATTCGTTTCGCATTATAGAAGTTCGATTGGTCGTGGATTGGCCTGTACAGACATCTGTTGATAACCTATCAATATTGCACGGAATTTCGTGTCATTGAATTCCACTTCATTAGGTCTAAGCACAAATTATAGGTGTCACTCCTATTATTTTGTGCATTCCACATTTTTATCCTTGCCGGTAGGTATCAGCACTCTGAGAGATTTGGTTTGAATTGAAAAAAGAACAAGCCGTCCTGATGATTGGGAAACCTTGAAACACCTAGGCGGATGATGGCTTTTTTGGAATCGAAACAAATCTCTCCTTCTTTATGTATATATATATATATATATACATATACATATATATATATATATATATATATATATATATATATATATATATATATATATATATATATATATATATATATATATTTCTTGAAAACATGCTACTATTCAAAGAAAATAACTTCATATGAACCCTTGTCCTGAAGGTCTTAACTTTCGAACTAGGGTGCTAAAGTTTCAAGGAACAAATGTTTCTTTCATGAACTTTGGTACGAACCTAGATATTTTTGTGAAACGTGAAAGCATTTTGTGCTGTACAACATAATTCTTTATTTTTGCCAGTGGCGTTCGTGCGGGATTTGCACTGAATCATTTTGAAAATAAAAGCAATACGCCAACGCTTTTTCTCGAA
Source organism: Gonioctena quinquepunctata (assembly GCA_018342105.1). NCBI lineage: Eukaryota > Metazoa > Arthropoda > Insecta > Coleoptera > Chrysomelidae > Gonioctena > Gonioctena quinquepunctata. Next base: position 110,230 of record JAFIRS010002393.1, read on the forward strand.
GTAAAAGTTATTTTTGAAATCCTCATTCATTTCATTCCAAATCTGTTCCCCTGCTCTTTAAATTCTCTATTACTTTCCATTATATCCCTACCATATCCAACGGGTTCGAGTGCTACTTTCTCGTGACTTTCTATTACGAATGAACTTTTGCCAATGGTTTCTTCAAAAAGTGTATGAAAATCCATCATTTGATACTGGAATGTTATTCACCACTGAAGTCATTTTTCCAGAAACGCCATCCAAAACTTACACAATAATCATGTTTGGGCTGAAGAAAACCCACATGCAATCTTGGAATCTCGTCACCAGTAACAGTTTTCCGTCAATTCATGCAAGGTTGAATGGGCATAATAACTGACAGTTTTTCGAAGAAGAATTGCGAGCTTTGATGGAGAATGTTCCCATTTTAGTAAGAAATCGACTGTGGCTCATGCACGACGGGACGCCATTGCACTCCAGTGCTCTGGCGCGCGAATATTCAAACTAAAATTACAATAATCGCTGGAAAGGTCGCGGAGGACCACAGGCATGGCCTTCTAGGTCCAGGGACCTCAATAGTTTACATTATTTCCTATGGGGTCATCTTAAAACATTGATTCACAGCACACCAATTCATACTGAAGAGCTGTTGAGAAATCGCATCATAGTTTCTTGAAAAACTATTAGAAATAGTCCCGACGTTTTTCAGGGACTACGTGAGTCCATGAGTAAAAGAGCAAAGACATGCATATTTGCAGGAGGTTCACATTTTGAAAATCTGATTCAAATTATTTCTTTGTGCGTTCAGAGTTATTTTGTGTTAGTATTCCAAAATGTATTTAGAATACTTCAATTTTATAATTTTACCGTTTGATAATTATTCTCTTTAATACATTTTTGTTTAAAATTACATACAAGTGGTCTAGGGAGATGCAAATGAATAAATTTTATTTTTTCATGCAAAAACCGTACGTCAAACGAAAATGGGACTAGATTTGCTCAGAAAGGAATGAGGAGTCCAAAAATATTTTTTACTTCAAGAAAAAGCATGGCGTATCAATTTTCTCTTTAAAATGATTTAGTGCAAATCCCGCACTAACGAATATGTTGTACAGCAGAAAATGCCTTTTGATGCATAGAACATGCGTACTAAGTTTCACAATAATATCTAGGGTCACACCTAAGTAAAAAAAAAAATTTCTCAAAACGTAAGCACCCTGTAGTTTAAAAGTTTAGCCTTCAGGACATATATGTTCATATGCAGTTTTCTTGCCAAAATGAACCCAAGAATAACCTCCTTGAATATTAGCACTTTATTAAAGAACACCTCGTATACTTACTCACAAATCGCGGTTTAGATTGCCAAAGGAGTTTAACTTCTGGCACGTATACTGAGTTGCACGCGCTCTTTTCTTTTCCTTCAAGTAATGTATTGAAACAAGTTCACTGTATTTATTCCGAAACATCACGAAGTGGCTGAGATCCGAGGTCTATAAGTCGAATTATGAACTTAGGAAAAACAATGAATTTGGTGATTCTCTTCTGAATTTTTGAATTCGCACAGGAAAAAATAAACAAAAATAATCATTTTTCCAGATTTGTGAATGAAAGGAAACTTTGAAAGAAAGACGTAAGATTTAGAACTCCGAGGAGAATTGGTAATAAGCCCATGCGATCATTAAAAGTATATTACATACAAAGGTGGAGCTGTTTCATTACTGCCGTGAAGATTGGATAGTTTATATCGGAACATAAATGAAAGTAATCCCCAGTATAGGTACTATTTTATTTATAAGCATTCATTTCACGTTGCAAAAATTGCAGTTCAAAGCTGTCATCGGTATCTAGCTCTCAACCAAACTTTACTGTGTTGGCAGGTTCCCGTGATTGCTATGGTGTGAAATAGTATATTAAAGTATAAGTGGATAAAAAGGGCTTTAAAACACGCGCGATTTTTCGAGCACGACGGCGCAGCCGGAGTGCTCGAAATAGAGCAAGTGTTTTTAAGACCAGTTATCCACGAATACTTCACGCTATTTTTTTTTATTGGTGTACTTTGAATTCATATATACTGGTATTATTACTACAAAAAATAGAAATAAGAACTAATAATGCACAATGGTTGAATTCGTGATGTGACATCAGTATACCTTTCGTTGTCATGGAAATGAGAAAAACAGATATTCATTTGCCATTTGTTATCAAAGATCAATATTTGTTGTCACCAGAGCTCAAAAATGAATTATTCTAATATCGATTTTTTGAATAGTGAGGCAGAATCGCGGTTAATACGGTGGAAATCCAGTGATATATATAAAAAAGAATATGAAAAGTTCATCAAATGGATAGAGGAGCAAGAGGTATCACATATAAATGAACGAGTAGTTAGTAATATTTCATTGGACGTTACAAGGTACTCCTGTCAGATCAATAATCAAAAATTTGTCATTTAGACTTCACGTTTCTCGATTGGTTGATGTTGCCATGGTAACTTTAAAAAACGCGCGTTTTTTAAAGTTCGATTTAAACACGCTGAGGCGTGCTTTAAATGGGTAAAAAGGGGCACCAATAAAAAAAACTTATATTGATAAACAGTCGTTTGGTAGTGTTATTGAATTTTCAGCATGTTGGTGAACGTTTCGTTCTGTATTTACAAATTCATGCTTTCGGACAGTATTGAGAATTCATAGATTGCATGTCTTCAGGCTGGAAAGGAGGACGATGTTGGCTACTAAAAAACAGCATGAGGAAGTTGCCAAAATGTGCGTGAAAAAAAAATATTGCTCTACTGGTATTTTTCAACGAGATATCAAAGTGGAAAACGAATAATACCTATAGGCATGTTATAGCAAAAAAATTGGAAACCTAATTGCATTTCAGAGGGGCAAAACGCTGGCTTGAAACCCAATTTTTTTTTATATTTTCAGATGAATGAACACAGAAGTCCCCAGAGAATAAATTGCCCCTCTAATTTGATTTTCTAGTGCATGTGGGAACGACGAACTCTATAAAATATAAATCGGAATAATAACAATAATAATAAGCTTTATTCACGTTAATTAGATTAAATATACGAGAAAATGTACTCCAAAGTATCGTGAGTAAAGAAAGAAGAGTGATAAGTGCTAAAGCACTTGTTTCACAATAAAAAATGGTATAAAATAATATCTAAGCAGAAGTATGAGATTTTGATATAATGAATAATAGTAATATGTAAAAGTAAAAAAAAAAACAATTAGTCACACACCTATATACGCATATACAAATAATAAAGTTAAAATGTTGATTATGATTAAAATTAAAAAAGCAGATATGTGAGCTGGGTACAGTGCATAGATGAAATGGGTAAAAATCAGAAATAAGTATGAAAGTAAACACTAGATAATGCTCATGCTGAAAGAGGAATGAATGGTAATTAACAACATAAAATTGTACGAAAGAAGATCCTTCCTGATAACTGACCCAAAATGGTACAGAATTGTTCGAAAATATGTTTATTTTCGAAAAAACATCTGAAATCAAAGATACAATTCATAACAGAGCTGGGCGTACTCAGTTCAATTACTCGAATTACTGTACTCTCGAGTACATTTTTGGTACTCCGGACACGGTACCCAGTACATTTTCAATAAAATGTTCGGTACTCGTACCCGTACATATCGGGTAAAAGTATTCGATACCCGCGCCTGTTATGCGAGTACAGTTTTTCGAGTACATTATTATGCAATATGCAACGCATTACAAGACGCAAGTCTGAAGTCTGAACTTGCCTGCGCCTGTTCAACGCATGCTGGCATGCTTCACCAACAACGTCCAACGGCTCTAGGCTCTATAAATCATTAGAACTTCAGGTTTAAATCACTTATTTGTCTTTTCTACATATACATATAATTTGCAAAACGTTTTGCTCTTGGCCTAGAGCTTTATCAATTGTTTTTCATTACATTACATTCTATAAACATTTATTACTGAAAACGGGAGTTTTGATTAGTTTTTGTTTTATTTACATCCACTTTGCAAGTACGTATCATAACCTATAGGTGGCAATTCGAGTAGAGAGTACTGCTTTGTACCACACTTCATTATTTTAAAGCAGTCTTCTATACTCGGATTGCCAGCTGTAGGTTATGGTACGTACTTGCGAAGTTAATGTAAACAAAACAAAAACTAACCAAAACTCCCGTTTTCAGTGATGAATGTTTATAGAATGTAATGAGTAAACGATTGATAAAGCTCCAGGCCAGGAGGAAACGTTTTGCAATAATATATATATATATATATATATATATATATATATATATATATATATAAGTTTAAATTATATATATATATATATATATATATATATATTATATATATATATTTATATATAGTGATAAAATTCGTGATATATAAAAGTAGATTTCTTGTGGAGATGCAGTCAGGTTAAAGGGCTTTATTTCAAGTAAACTCTTTGAAATTCATCAAGCTTTCGGCTATGTTTATTGCCTTCCTCAGGACGACTAAAATTATAATGAATAACAATATGAAATTGTATAGTATTAAGGTACTTACAAACATGAGAATCAATAAAATTAATAAATATGAGGAACATAAAATATTTTTCTTGACAGTGACAATTGTATAATATTATAAATCAAGTTGGAAAATTTTGAATACTGAGTGATATATCATTATTTTTGTTCAATTTCAGTAAATATGTATAGATTTGACTAAGATTGTTCAAATCAGTTCTTTCAATCATTGATTGACTATTAGAATTGATATGAACCATTTCCAAGAAAATCCTTTTGGTTACATTCTGCCCTCATAAGGATAAACGCGGTATGTTCATGAGGCAGCAAACTGAGATATTCACTTTTAAAGTTTTTGGTTTGGCTCTAACACATATTATGACATATAAATAATATTTTTGTGGATTCTTGTAGTATATATCCCTTGCATTTTACAGCAAGTTTTTAGTTCCATAAATTTCAATACTTTTTCCAAAAATCGACATACCGCATTTATTCTTGAAAATTATCATCAGTTTACCAAGGATGGAAGCGGTACTTCTAGTGAATTCAATACACCGCTTTTTTCTTTAGAGTTTTTCAGAGGTGATACTAAAAATGAATGCGGTATGTGCTAAAACCTTATTTAATGATAAAAATAATAATGAATTTCTTCATTCCAAAGCAAAATTTAATATTTGTATAAAATATTTCTAGAAAAAAAAATGACTAGCATTTAGAACAAAACGTGTTATTAAGATATAAATTTACACAGAAATAAGTAGACATTATTTATTAATATAAAAGTAAATCAAACTTAAGTTCAATCATCACACTCTGGAAGATTAACCCAAAATTTTTTCCGGTTCTCTGGAATGATACCATCGAGCGCTTTGAGCAACTTTGTTTTCTTGGACTGTGAGAAACCACAAGGTTTGGCACAAGAAGTAACCGGTGCTAACAGAGGTCCGGATTTTTTCATGGCCTTTTTGCATAGAAAGACTAAGTTTTTGAAATCTTCATCCTCAGTCAACGAGGTTTTGTACTGAACAATATAATTTCCCCGACTGGCTTTTATTTGCACAATATTTGACAGGCGCGGGTGATTTAAATCTTTGTTGAGTTTGGTTTGAGATTTAAAATCTTTCCATAAGTAGAAGTCCTTATGAGTCATGGACTTTACGTCGATTTTTGATTTTCTAGATGTGCCAACAGCTTGAACAAAGTCATCAAAATCGTAGGTTTTGCCCTGCCTCTTCAATGACAGCTCGACCTGGTGGTGAAAACTGTCAGCCGACATAAACGTATGGCCAGGTTCGAAATAATATACTATGAGTTCCTGAGCTGCAATTTCATTTGAATTGACCATCCTTACTAAAAATGTTAGGAAGCACCAGTTTTTATTTTGGCTGGAACAATTATCCAGCCAAAAGATAATACGATTTGCATCTCTTTGACTTAATAAGAAGGCATAAAATGTGCTTTTTATGTCTTCCTTGTTACGCCCGCTTATAGATTCGTTCCAAACAACTGCAAACGGTGGTAAATTCGAGTTTTTCCCTAGTGGAACGAAGCTCTCGTGATATGTGGTTAATCTTTGTACGAATATAATTTTCTTGAAAGTGTCGATTCTAGGAAGCATTATTATTTTCTGAAGATCTACCGAAACACAGATAGTACCTGCACTAAAACTGGATCGTGCTTGTTCTTGATACAGTTTTCTTGATTTATCCGCATGTTCGATATGTCTTTTCCATTGACACATATTTCACAATCTTCCTGCAAATTATCTTGTTTGTGTTCATGCAGTTTAGCTTCCTCGCATATTTCACATTCTTCGTTGCCTAATTTTGCAAATGAAATATTTTTTGCTTTTACTTTCACTCTATAAGTTTCATATGACACTTTTAGATCTGGATGTTTGGATACAAAATCTTCATGCATACTAGAAATCGATATGTCACTCGGAAGGTACCTGCGATTGGGAGCATGTTCACGCCTATAATGCGAAATACATGGGTTGAATGATTCTATATGGTCATTGATGACCGTATCATCTATTTTGTATTTATTCTTAGCCTTTCCGCGCATATTTGGAAGTGGTTGAAGTTGACCTTTAGGAGTTTTGGAAAGTGTGTCATGAACAATCCTGTCATTATTTTTGTGATATCCTAGCGTTGTTAGAAAAAATACTTTACATGTCTCTCTTCGCTCATCATTTTCTGTTTTTAAGTAATATCTAAAAGTATTTTGTTTTCTAGGATCGTCTTCACAATGACGACGTTTTTTTACTGTCAAGCGGTCACAAGAACTTAGTATAAAACTCTTTCTTTCTTGACTCGTAAGTTGCCAAAAGTTCCTATTTATATGAATTCGTTGAGCGTCTGAAAAAGTTGAGGAACACTTTTTCCTACATTTATTTATATCACATCCTGCCAACACCTGATGCTTTTCTTTTAAGGACTTTTGTCGCTGTTCTTTCTCTTCATTTAATTCTTCGGTATTTCTTGCTCTTTTCCTTTTTCTAATAGTAGCTTTTTTCGCCACTACCTTTTACTTTTTCTGCTGCAATCAAATTGGAAAGTGGTATGTTATCCTCATAATCACTGCTTTCATCCCTTTCTTGAACATTAGTAATATTATTTATTTCGTTAAATTCAAATGTTTGTCGCTCGGCACAATTTCCTGTTTGATTAAAATCATTATTATCACTATCGGTATTCGGGGAAATATCATCTCTCACTTCAAAATAATTCTCTATTTCCATAGACACATTTTGATCAGTTTGGGTTCGAACTGTAGCGTAGGAAACGTTGCCACCTGCAGAAATTGTACAGGATGATTCCAAAGGTATAAATAGGTCTGTTGGAGCTGCCGGTTGCACAGGTAGTTCTGGTGAATCTGAAGTATTTCCGGGACAATTTTGTAAATTAAGTAAAGGAAAATTTGGCTGATATGTACTCATGGGATTTAATTCCATCAAGGTATTATTTGGGATTAGGCTGCTTGGAAATATGTTATCTGAAAGTGTGCATGATGACTCTTTTGGTTGTATATCCCAGCAACAACTAACACCTGTCATGGGCACTGGTAATAAAGGTGTCAAAACTGTTTCGTAATCCTCAGGCGGTGGCTCTAAAGGCTTTTTAGTTGCCAATGCAAGTATCAAACTGGTCCTAGTTCTGTGACTCATTTTCTGAAATAAAATGAAGTATTTTAATTGTCTTCATTTAACCGCTTCGCAATTTATGATTATAAAGTATGAAAGTTCAGTGCATTTTTTCGTAAACCGGATACACATGAAAAGTGTGCCTGATCATCCTATTTAATATTCAGTATCAACTTTGTTATTTCTTACTGCCGCCACATTGGGTTTTTACATTTTTGAACTGCCGCTAATTCCCTTTGCTACAATCTAGAAGGTCTCAAATCAATCAAATCAAATCCTTTATTTTCCTTAAAATGACAAAAAATTTCGTTTTGTATAGGAATAGTCAGTACTTATATCTAACTTACAACTAGTACTAAAAACAAGCAAACAGATTTACGGGTCTAAACAATATTACACAAACACAGTAGAGTGGATCACATAGGACTAGATAAAAACTCATCGAGTGTATAAAAACAATTGATCAACAAAAACGACTTCAGACGTTTTTTAAAAATCGTTGCAGTTTCAGCTCTCTTGATCATTACTGGAAGGTGATTGAAAATTTTAGGTCCAATGCATTTAGGAGCATTTTGAGTAATCTTGTATTTGGCACTTTTGACATGTATCATTCGTTTCTGACGAGTGTTCTTATCATGAATATCACTGTTCAGAATGAAGTCGGTTTTATTGGTGAATACATAAACTGAAAGTTCATATATGAATAGACTTGTCAGAGTTAGAATATTCTGATTTATAAAAAGGGTTCTACAGGAGCTTCGTTTAGGGGTGTTAAATATACAACGTAAAATAGCCTTTTGTTCAATGAAGACGTTTCTACTCATTGTTGAGTTGCCCCACAAGCAAACACCATAACGCAGCCTAGACTCAACGTGAGCATAATATACACTGATGAGTTGCTTTTTATTCAAAACGACTCTCAGATTCCTAACGAGATATAGGAGTGAGCACAATTTAGAAACCAGCTGTTCACAGTGTGGAATCCAGTTCAGATATTCATCCATTTGCATACCCAAGAATTTAACTGCATTATGAGAGCTTTGTAAGGTAGTATTATTAACCTTCAATTGGAGTGCTTCGGTTTTATTCTGATAGTTATGAAAACGAATAACTTGAGTTTTTTTAGCATTAAAAATAGATCCTGTCTGTTGAAGTATTCAGAGGTTAAGTTCAGGATATCTGTACATTTGTGTGTTAAAATATCAGTTTGCTTATCCGAGATCAGTATACTAATATCGTCCGCATATGCAGTAAAGGCGCCCCAATCCCTGAGGCACACCAAAAACCCCCCAACCCGGCCAGTCCGGACCAGTTTCGTTTCTGATATGGGAAACGAAACCACACCACCTTGATCAAATCTCAATGAGACGCATTGGTTTCTGTTACTGAGAAACGAGGATATCCAGGTATGTGAATTTCCTCTTAGACCATAACATTCCAACATATCCAGCAGTTTCAGGTGATTCACGCAGTCAAAAGCCCTGCTCAAATCGCACAAAATAGCAGCTGGGCACTCGCCCACTTCAATGAACTCTATCAGAATTTCATAGAAAGTCAGTAGAGCAGTTTGAGTCGATTTTCCAGAGCGAAAGCCATGCTGCATGGGTATCAAGATATTGTGTGATTCAAGAAAATCATTCAAGCGCTCTAGGAATGCATACTCGAAGACTTTCGAGAAGCTCTGGGGACAGTGATTGGTCTAAAATTTTCAATGGTTGATAATTTTTGTTCTTACGCAGGGGAGTTACCTTTCCCACCTTTAGGGATGTAGGGAAACTTCCATTTGAAAATGAAAGGTTCACTAAAAAAGTTATCGGTTTTATAATAATGTGCAGAACTCTTTTCAGTAGAAACACTGGTATCTCGTCAGTTCCTGATGATTGTTTGCTCCTTAGTTTACGATTGATTAAATTGAATAATTCTGATTCGCTAAATGGCTCTAAAAACATTGTGTATGGATTTATATCTATTCCATTTTCATTATTCATGTTCGGGCGATAATAATTATTACTCGGAATATCACCTATTAAGGCCTGAGGTGCTTCGATGAAAAAATTATTTAATTCATTCACGATCTCTGAAGGGTCTTCGATAACGTCATCATTTTTTCGAATAACGATGTTCTCACGTGAGCTTTTACTTCTGTTCGTGAGTTCAGATACTACTTTCCACAAAATTTTCGGATCGTTATCTGACATACTAATTTTGTTTTGGTAAAATTTCTTTTTTGTTTCGTTTACTAATTTCAGGTGTATTTTTTGTTGTTATTATATGTTTCAGTTAAAGCAGGGTTACTTTTCTTTAGGTAAAATAAATTTTCCGTTTGGGGAAAGCCCGTTTGGGGAAAGCAGTTTCAAAATAATGAAGGAATATATCATAAAAACGATTGAAGGCATCTTCGCAAACACCATATTCATAAATATTGCTCCATTCCTCTTTTTCCAACATAAACTCGAAGTTTTTTAAATTATTTTCATTGAAGCACCTCTTCATTTCAGTTTTATTATTTGATGTCAGAGAAGAGCTTTCGTTAATGTCTAAGAGTATCGCACGATGATCGGAAATTTCACAATCAATAACGTAACATGATTCCTCATTGTTACAGTTTGAAAAGATCTGGTCAATCAATGTGCAGCTGGTATTAGTGATCCTTGTGGGCCAACCCACCAATGGGCGAAAATCGTAACATGACATCAAATTACATAATGATACAAAATTAACATTTGAGTATGAATCAAAGTTGAAATCACCGCAAATAAAGTAAATCGTGCCGGGTTTATAAAGAAGGTCCAGTACTTCACGAAAATTATTAAAAAATAAATCAATATTACCACACGGAGATCTATAACAATTCATTATAACAAATTTTTGCTCATTTAGTGTGTAGGAGATAGCACAGACTTCAAAATGTTGTTCAATGCAGAACTCATCAAGATCAATAACAGTTGCCTTGATATCATTCCGCGCCCATATCGCTACTCCACCACATCTTTCGTTGGTCTGCAGTAAAGACCACACAAACTAAAACATAGAAAAACTATATTGTCCAGAAGTGTTTCCTTAATGCCAATCTCTGTTATACATAAGAACTGTAAATTAGCGAAAAGCTCATTTCTGTCAGCAGACTGTTCATTTTATCAAAGTTAATTGTATTTACGTTCAACAATAGCAGATTTGGATTTATTAACGATCTATAGTCGATTTCAGACGATAATGTAAAAAATTGTTAATATAGGCACCGCTAGGCCAGAGCTCCGGGTTCATGGCCACCTTGAAGTTTTTTTCATAGATACCAACCTTGAATGACGAATAGATGGTTGGATTTTTGGATTTAATTGACTCACATGTGACCTCAGGAAAGTTGGCTTTCAGCTGCCGTAACATGTCTTCTGGTGTGGTCGCTGGATCCACTCTGCACACATGTAAGTATACAAACTTAGGAACACCCTTGATCTTCTCAGAGTTTTCTCCGACGAGAAGGTTTCGATGTTGTCTGAATTTCCTTTTGGTAAGGACGGTTTTCCATTCTTCATGATTGTCCACATTAGTTTTGGGGCGGATGGCCATATCATTGTTCAAGTTTATCAAATGGTTGAGAGTGGATTGTGTCTCCGCCTCAAGAATAGCAGCACTCACTTTTTTCCGATCTATATTCGTTTTTTCAATTGTTGTTCTCGAATATTCGTATTCGATTGGCGGCATTTTTGTCATTTTAGCAAATTTATATTTCTCCACTCTATATCGGACACCAGGTATAAAATAATAATTTTACCAAAAATTATAATTTACCAATTTCCAGACTTATTTTACACGATGCAAATCACGCCCCAGGCCCACGATATGAATGCATTTATATTTTGTATGCCTGTAAGTTAGTTGATCACAATAAATTATTATTTGAATACATTTCGGTCATTTCGGATATAACCACTTTGTTTTTATCAGATTATACTTACTATAAACTACATGATATTGAAAAGTACTTACCATAAAACGTATATATTTCTTTCACAATAACAACTAACACACAGCAAAAGGAACTGAAATTATTATTATTACGTCTTAGTTGCATCTAATTTGTGGGAGAAATCAAAGCGCGTTTGAACCTGCAAAAACAACGCTGTTGCACCGCGCCGATCCCAGGAAAAAACGCGGTATAATCCACGTTCTTAGGATGAACGCGGTAAGTTCGCATACCACCTTTTTGTTGGTAGAGCCAGATACCGCGTTCTTTTTGGCACGAATTAATTCATCGGCAGGTTTTTTGTCAATGGCTTCATATAGTTCCTGAACAGATACGGCTTTCATATTTGGCAGATATCTAAGTCTGAGTAAAAAAAAGTCTCCGGCACCAATAACTCAAATTACGAAATTTTGGAACATACGGCGTTCATCCTTAGGACGGCAGCATTATTCTCAGCATCTAAAATTTGTGTGTTATTATAGTCCATTCGATGGTTTTTCTGATTGACATGTTCCGAAAGTGCGCATGAATTAACGTTTCGTTTAAAGTCACTCCTATGGGATATAATTCGACTATTGAGGCTTCTGGAGGTTTGGCCAATATATTTTCCAGAACAATCCTTACAAGGGACTTTATATACAACATTAGACTTTTGGTTATTATTTATGGGACTTTTCACTTTAATGTGTAATTTTGAAATAGTTTTTATATTTTTCTAAGCAGTTTTGAAGTTTTCATTCTTCAATACATTGATTACTCCAGGAGTAAGTTCATGGATATGTGGAAGTGATCTTGAAAGAGGAGGTTCTATTTCATTTATTATGGGAGTTGTCTGGGATCTTTGGAAGACCAATGAATTAGTTTCATTGAAAAGTAATTTATTGATTAGGTGTTTGGGATATGAATTTTCTAATAACATCCTTTATAGTTCGATTGAAGATTCTTGTTGTAAACTAGGATGAGTGATTTTCAAGATTCTATTTTTCATAGATATCACTAAATTTATTTTCATTTTTTGTGGGTGATACGAATTGTAAACATAGCCGAAAGCTTGACGAATTTCAAAGAGTTTACTTGAAATAAAGCCCTTCAACCTGACTGCATTCCCACAAGAAATCTATTTATATATATATATATATATATATATATATATAAAACTAGGCATATTGGGGTGAGCAGCAATGGAAGAGTGAACTCTTTAAGGTTTATCCAAGCTTTCGAGAATGTTTAATTCCATCATCAGGGAGAAACTTTGTTGATTTTGGTATCAATGATGTCAACATATTCACCTAACATAGTGATACAAAAGAAAAAAACGTAGATCAAGGAATGAAACGAAGTTCAAAGTTACTACAACCACATTAGCGTTGTTCAAAATTATATAAATATAAATGTATAGTCTATGTGCTGTAACGAGTGGAACTGTTACTTATAAGCAACAATATTTAGATCAAATTATTCCTGAAAAATAATGGACCGAGATATATTTGATCAGACTCTTTCCCAAATAAGCGAAAAAGACACAAAAACTAATGTTTTTTATTACTTTTGATTACATATCAGGATGACAATAGAACTTTGTACAATGGAAAGTACAATTCTGGTGAATAACAGAATGTCTAGGATTAATTGCCGGTGGTTGAGAAACGAGACTACCAGCCGCAGGAAAACTTCCAGAGGCAAAATCATTAGATGATCCAGATCCAGATGGACTTTTTCTGATATTATTTATGAGGCTCTTATGATGCTCACTATTCAGCTGTAGATAGGGCAAAATGGAATTCACGCTTGAGTGTCCGGAAATTTTTATTATTGAGTGCTCTCCAATGCCACATTTTGCTGGATTAGATATCGCTGCAAATCGATGAGAATGATTGGTGATCTTCATTTTTATAGCGATACCAATTTTTTGCGCGGATACGGCCGTACATTTTGATATTAAATTTTTTCCAATGGGATTTTGGACTATTTTATGTCATATTGACTCTCAGAAATAGTCGATCTGTCATTACGTGCGCTGGGCGCTTATCAAACAGTTTTTTCAACAAACGCCCTGGACAAACATCTGGAGCATTCGTATTTGTAACAAGCCACTTGCTATCAGTGAGTTTTCTTTCTCCCCCTTGACTTGTTTTGGAAAATATTGGGTTGTACTTGATTCTTCCAGTTGGTATACCGTCGTTTGAATATTCGTTTTGAAAGTATTGTTTTTTGCACTGGACACCCTCGCCACCTCTCCAGGTTAGTTCATAGGCCATTAAATGGTACACATTTTTTTGTAATCCTTCAGGATTATCTTCCTCCCATGCAACTGCCATCCCATACACTTCAATTTTCGTTAATGCATTAGAAATCTCTTTTCTCCTGTCGGGCATTCTTTGTTATCGCTTGCACTTCGCGATTTTAGCATTTCGCGCAACCTTGAAAATAATGTCCGAAAAAGGATTGAACATGATATTGAAATTTTCAAAATAATATTCCTGCTATTCTATTCATCTTTGCTATTGTATTCCATATACTTTTTATGCAACTTTATAGTCCTCACCATTAGATTACTTCATGTTATATGCTTAGTCCGTTAAAATTTTAGATAGAGTGCTCACTTGTGTATCAGCGCGTAATTCATAATTTTTTTACTGCAGAACTTCTCAAATTGTCTCCAAATTGAGTTCCTGGAAGTAACTGTATTTTTGGGTGTTATATTATGAATATTCCGCAGCTGGTGGAAATTTTTTTCAAGGTCCCAAGAGTGGTTTCGGATCCCACTATAAAAGGTAAGGTCCCCGTGATTTTAACTCGTACAAGTTTTCATTAACTTCTGAGGGTTGTTCAAACAACTAAGAAAGCGGTTAAAAACAATTTACAATATTGGCCCAGAAAGTGTTCAAATGAACTTATACCAAAACGACTCATTTTGACAATTTCAAAAATTTTACGTCAGATGATGAACATATGCCCAGAGTTCTTTTGTCTTAACCACGAAAATCAATTACGGAAGTATGTTTATAAGAGATATTGTCTCAGAGCAATAAAAAATATTGTCGAAAAAAAACCCAAAGGATGATTTGCAAATTTGGCCGCTGCCATTTTGACAGTGTTGGTAGAAATTTGGAAAATGCTGGCCAATCATTGGTTGAAATAGTATGAAGAAAATAGTCAGGATAAAAATTTTTCAGCAAAAAATTAAACCGACGAAAAAATCAACTGAAAAGCAAAAAATAAACTAAACCTTCTTAGTCTGAATGATAATTGAGCTCCTACATTAATGTGAGTAACTGATTTTGAGTCGGCGCCAAACAAACAATTATCGAAGATTATTATATAACTTTGAAAGAATTATTCAAAACGCAGCCGTGCATCTCGCTGCCATCATTTTACGCTTTACCTAATTCAATTGCTAGTTTGTTTGGCGCCGACTCAAAATCAGTTACTCACATTAGTTTTGGAGCTCAATAATCATTCAGACTAAAAAGGTTTATTTCATTTTTTGCTTTTCAGTTGATTTTTTCGTCGGTTTAATTTTTTGTTAAAAAGTTTTTATTCTTCAATTTTTTGTTGCTGAAATCTACTGATTACTACCTACTTAATTTTTGATTACTTCCAAAACACCAACTTCAACTATTTACTATTAAATAATATGATTTTCTATTTTAACTATTTATTGTTATATAATATAAATTAATTTTGGAAGTTCTGGTTAGTTGATTTCATCACTTTGTATATAATTCCATCCTTTCATAGAATGTAATCATTTTGATGGATGTAGGAGGGTCTGTCAATGTCAACTACATATGTGTGCCAAAGTTCACAAGTGAAAAATCAATAATCCCCTATTTTTCTACCCATAGGGGTGGGTAATTTCATTCCAAATTGGAATATGAGCAACTATGAGGTATACGCTTTCTAATGAAAAAAGAATTATCCAAATCGGAAAATCCACTACAAATTTATGCCTGATAGAATCGGTTAACGGACCAAAATTCAGAGGGTGAACGATCAATATCCTTCATTTTGCTACCCTTAGGGATGAATTTTGTTGTTCAAATTAAAATGGGACCAACTTCGAAGTACACCCTATCCAATGAAAGAAGAATCATCGGAATCGAAACGCTCTGTGAAAAATTGTGCGTGATCATACATAAAAAAAAAAACACGCGTCGAATAGAGAGCCTTGTCCTTTTCGGTTTTGTCGGCTAATAAAATAGAGCATAGGGCTTGAGTTAGTTTTCTTGACTATTTTACTTCTATAGTATATTTCGATGATTATTTTTTGACATTTCTAGAAACCAATGAAAACTTTCAATTCAAATCTTCCATGTACGTTTTGGGCCAATCAAAACATTATTATAGTGCAGGGTTATATATATATATACATATATATATATATATATATATATATATATATATATATATAATACTGAGAGGGTTACGGCATTAAACAGCTTTATGAGGTTTCGGGTGACCAGACGTAAGGTGAGGAAAGTGTGCCACTGCTGCCAACATATACGAATTATTTAGTTGTTTGTAATTTATCCTTGTTCTTCTTGATTGTAAGATCTCCAAACGTCTCGTTTATTTTGGTCCAAACAATAACAAAGAGTAGAACTATAATATTTGTTAATAACTCCAGTAGTTTTAATTTATCATCATCTACCAAGACAGTGTATAGTACAGTAGTAGCATTGCCATGTATAATACTCTTTATACAATGCTAGTAGTAATTGTATTTCGTTTGAGAAAATACCTGGGACCACATGTAGTGTGGAAAGCTGTATGAACATTACGTATAAGTGCAAATTTGATTCCATAACTTTTCATTCATTTGTAAAAGATAATTACTGATACCATGTGAAAGGATCTTTCTGGTCTTGTTCTATATTGTTATTTGAGGCCTTAACAATACATTCTACAAAAATGTATTCATTTGATGTATTTTTCATTCATTTCTTCT
Source organism: Gonioctena quinquepunctata (assembly GCA_018342105.1). Taxonomy (NCBI): domain Eukaryota; kingdom Metazoa; phylum Arthropoda; class Insecta; order Coleoptera; family Chrysomelidae; genus Gonioctena; species Gonioctena quinquepunctata. Next base: position 126,786 of record JAFIRS010002393.1, read on the forward strand.
CCGCTCGGCGTATTCAGACAAGATATAGATCCATTCTACTCTTCGAAATTTTGAAGTAATTTCTATGAAGTTGGCTATTCTGACACACATCAGACGTCATCAAAATGTAGGTTTCGCCGTAACCCTGTCAGTATTATATATATAATAACCCTGATTATAGTGGAAATAAATAATCTACGTAGAAAATTTCCGCAGGAATAATTTGAGGTATTTTGTTTTTATTCTTTGACAACCTATATTTTTAATTTGATGTCTGTCTTCAATTCGCATGGGAAGTGAGAATTGAATCAAAACCGGTGTTCATTAAATAATTCTGTGTGATCGTAAATTCAAAAAATAATCTACAGAATACCACACGAGAGTTCGATAAAGTAGAGAATAATTCTCCAGATTTCTTTCTCAAACTTGTTGCCATTTGGAAAATCTATCTAATCATTTTCACTTTATTCTCTCTCTCTCTCTCTCTTGTGGTATTACAACTGATAACAAAAAAAATCACAAGGGAAAAAACCAAATAAAATGTATATCATTACTCGTAAAGGCAATAAAAATACATTTGCTTTTATTTTTTCATTCATTCATTTTCCTAGTATTTGGGAATCGAAGGTTAGTCTTTCCGGCATGGTAGAACATGTGTTGTACCACCTAGTTCAATGCATGGTGCTGGTACAAAATAGGTGAGACCGGTTTCTGATATTTCTGTCACGAGCACAGTGGCGAGTACTTCTAGCATTCATGTTTACGTTGTTTCATTTTCTGATGTTTAGGAGTGTTTTGTAGTTGATAATATCTTATTCCCTGATGATATCGGTTGGTGAGTACTATTTGTTTATTGTTTATGATTGTATTTGTGGGATGAAATGACGAGAATATGAAGAAGAGGTTATTCGATGGGTGTATAGTAGGTATATGCACTATAGAATATGGTATTTTGATTGAAAAATTGAAATTTTGAATGATTTTAAGATATTCACGATGGAAAGGAGGGTGGATCCATTACCTCCCAATCTTATTGGCATGACAGAAGGAGAATCTTGACAGTGACTCACTCGAAAATGTTACCAGAATGTTACAATGGAGAACTAATCCCAAATATACCTCATGTGGTACCTCTTCTCGAAGAGACACGAGTCATAATCAGATTTTATTGCTGCTGAATTAATTCGAAGGTATTCACCAATGAGAGCAAGCAAATATGAGTGGGACAAATTTTGTGTTAGCATTGCCTCTCATTCGTTGAATGGCGTGGTTTATCAGATTTTATATATCATATGAATGAGTCAACTCCAGGAAAACTTTTCATCACACCTAATCCCATAGATCACATTATATTTCGAACCAATCTGTATCCTCAACACCAGGCGAAAAAGGGAAAACGTGTGTAAAAAAGAACAGGGTCCATGTATTGATGAAGATCTGGAGATCTATGCATCATTAGTTTTATTTTGACAATTACATCAGAAGTGTCAAAATGATGACACTATTGGAGAAAAATTGGATTCATGCTTGTGGAACAATAAACTAAAACAGAAAATACCTCAGCTAAATTTATAAAAAAAATATGCCTCTGGACAATTATGATTAATACGCAGGAAACATTGCAGTGAAATGAAATATAATAGGTTCATTTAAATGTCCCAAGAAAACTCCTTGATATACCCCACAATGTTCATCTTCTCGAACTCTTCAAACAGCTATTTCTAGGAGGAATATAGTCAAAATTTAAAAATAAGTGGAGTGAAACAAAACCGATAATTTTCTCCGAGTATTTGCTCATTGCTTGGAGCACTTTCTGAAAGCGAAGTGAATAAAAATGTGGCTGACCTGGAGAGTAAATTCTCCAACTGCCGGTAAAACTTGATGGATTACTCGCATGAGAAATGTGTGAATTTCTGCTACAACAAATGAAGATGAACGGAAAGAAAATTAAATTGGCCGAGGTGAAAAAAGCCCTCAGTGATCAATTTACCCAAACTACTGTTGCAGATTGGGGTTATATTACTGTGTTTAAACGATCATAAGAATTACATACCACAAATTTGATCTGAAGGTTTTTTCCTTTTTAACATTCACAGGATTTAAAAATAAGTATTGCATATTATTATTGTATATTAAGGTGTTGTAACATAAGTTGTCGCTTTTTTCCCAAAACGCAACTCTGAGTATTCTCAACTTGAGCAGCAATAAGTTCACCTCCATTGTTCTCATTATCTCCAATGTTCACATCATACATCATACACATCATTCAAGTGTTTTCTCACATTGTGTAGAACAACACATGAAATGATGGTCCTTGGCACTTTGTACACAGTTCCCCAGAACAGGGAATCTGTTTGTCAACTGTCCAAACATCATGTATATAACCACTTTTTTCCATGCGTGGTGTGAGTTGAAATTGCGCTGTTGTGCGGTGTGAGGAGGTTTGAAAAGGTGTTATCAGCCAGGGTGGATGCAGTATCCTGAGTCCCCTAGCAAGCGAGCAGGGCCAATGAATTGAGAAATAACTCCTCGCACAGCATATCGCCGCCATATACTGGCATCATGTACGCTGCCTGGCCATCTCGCACTTATACTCGTGAATTTTCCATTGCCATTACAAATGGCGTGGACATTTATTCTTCCATAACCTTTGCGATTCCATTATTTCAATATTAGTGCAGATAGGAAGATTGAAGTGGGTTTGCCTCCTCCACTTTTCGAATTGTACTTGGAAACTTCATCCAGTTTGGTACTTTTCCTATTATGCTATCCAAAACCGCATAACTAGTTTTACGTACCGTTGTACGACTTACCCCGAGGTCTTCAGCAATGCCGCTTTGAAAGCCTGGATCACCAACGAAGCGCAGAACAATCTTAATCTTCTTTCATGACAATAGAGCGCCGATACGAGTCTTAAAACTTTCCGGTGAAAATTCTTAAGTAAGAAATTGAATACTGTCAGTCTCAAACCTCAAAAGCTTTTTTCAATCACTCATCTTCTTTAGCTGTAAACTTTTTCCTTACGAATGTTCATGTACATCGCCATGATTCAAACTGACAAAAAGTGAGCATGGGTTGGACTAGACTTCCAATAATTTGAGAATATACCCCGGCCTAGAGTTGTGACTGACCTTTCTTTACACATATTTGGAGCAGAAACTCCTTCGCCAAGGAAAACTGAGCAAATACCATGAGCAAATTCTTAATTTTTATACAACTTCAACTGAGTATATTTCCCGAAAAAACTTGGGTTTGAGCATTTACTCAGTTTTATTCACTTCACTCATCAACTTGACACTAGAAAACCAGTTTGGTTTTCCAAATCAACGTTTCACTAATGGACAGGTACATTGATCATAAGAGATAATAGGTAAATCATTTGAATAGAAAAATATAGAACGCTGCACTTTTCATGAGGTCTGGTTGGATGGCCTCCTATATAGGACACAATTTCATCAAGTTCTGAAATCATACCCAACAAAGCGATTTTTCATGGTGAAATATAAGGAGAAACAACATATACATATATAAATATATTATATATATATATATATATATATATATATATATATATATATATATATATATATATATATTATGCGCCAAGAACTTGGAACCATAAATTTCATTCTTCATAAAAGTTGACTGAATACGCGCAAAGCCGTTATTATCAGTGGCGTGCGGTTAAGCGGGAATCGGCCGATATTAAAAATTCACTATAGAGTAAAGTAACATTACTATGGAAAAAATGTATTGAAAAAAGTTGTTTGCAATTGAAAGGTTTTCCCAGTTAACCAGTTTAGTTTACCAATTACTAATTTCAATAACTGCTTAATGAGTTGATTTCTCCATGAAGCCAACTCATTAGGCAATTATTGAAATTAGTATACTAAACTGAATATCTGGAAATATATCTCAATTGCAAACAACTTTTTTCATAAATTTTTTCGATATTTTCCATAGTTCACTTTACTCTATAGGGAATTTAGAATATCGGCCGATTCCCGCTCAACCACACGCCACTGATGATAACGGCTACGCAAGTATTTAGCCAAATTGAATGCACCAACTTTCATGTAGAATGACATTTTCTGAGAAACTACCAATAAAACAAATTCCTATATGTTTCCAAGTTTTTGGCGGACACTGTATATACATATATTATATATATATATATATATATATATATATATATAAATTGAACCATATATTTATATATTATTGAAAAATTTTCTTGGGCATTAGTTCGTAGTAGGATTGGAAAAAAACACTAGTGAAATTTTATCTGTATATTATGACGTTCCGCCTGAGTACTCACGGCTTCATCAGATACTATTATTATAATTTACTTCTGTAATGTAAAACAAAGGAGGTTAGTACATGGTGCATTTGGTTGAGGGGTTTTTGATTCAATGAAATTTATTAACCAAACTTTTTTGAAATATATATTTGTGTTGACTATTATAACTAAGCTATTATGATGAAAATTGTATCATAAAATCAATAAGTGTGCTCTTTCTCCCGATAAAACCTGCAGAATAACGAGAAATGAAAATAAAACATATTTTTGATCAAGACAAAAAAGCGAAAAAAGTTGGAACCGCAAACATTTCCCGTGCTTGTCTCTATTGGGTAGGTTATAACCCACAGGATATAATATATAAATCTAAAAACGGGAGCTATTTGAATGTATTATCATGTCAACATATGTTTAAACTGGCAAATCCACGTTTATAAATCACAACGAACCTCTAATCCCAACAATGTCAAGAACTTTATTTCAGGCTATCGTGTTTCGTAGAGGATTTACAGAAAAGTCCCAAGCACGCTTATGTAAAATAGCATCGCTCTTCCATCAAATGTTTGACAACTGACAGAACTGAATTCAATGGTTCTAGAGTTGGATACTACTAATTTGTGCTTAAAATTGAGCTGTCGAATGACTTAAAAGAATAAAACAAATAATGATGAAAACACATTTGTATGAACCTGAAATGGGTATACTTATGTGAAGAGCTTCAAAATTTATTATTCACATCAAGAACAGAATAATTCAAGTCACTCATCCAACATAACATTTTCACATTGTAGGTATAGAATTTTTCTTTTGCCATTTCAATGACATATCAGAGATTATGCGAACCATTTTTCAATATATCTGTTTTTATGAAATATGACGAGATGGTTTTGTTATGATTTTTTGTCATATTTCAATCGTACCTCTGGATGCATTATATATACATCCCCATCAAAAGATGGCCGCGGGTTCGTAAAAAACATTATTCACATGCTTTGATTGGGTTTGAATCATATTTTCGGTGGAGATAAACATTTCCTGAAAGAGTGATTGATGAATGAATGAAAAAGGACATTATTCAGTGCAAATGACAATAATATCTGTCCAGTCTATTTCACGTTGTATATTTCCAATTTATTAAAACTTCCTAAAAATTGGGACATGGGGCGGGACAGACGATTCGTCATGCCTGTCAACATGCTTGCGCAAACTTAAATTGTACGGCGAAACTGAATCGTCATTTTACCAGTTAAGGTAGTGCCGCCACGAGGCAGTTGAATTAGGAAATTGGCATACGTATTGTTTAACATGTGAACAACACTTCCATGAAATTTTAACAAGTTTCACCATCCTGAACCTGAGATATATATAATTGAAGTTGACTCACTAAACACGTAACATATGGACCATGCATAAGCAAACAGCACATTATTAATTCTACCGTTAGTACTAAAATTAAGAAGTTTATGAAAAACGAGGAGCAGCTAGAGCAGGATATCACAGATATTGTGGAGAAAAATCAAAGTGATTGGCCATCTAGTTTGACAGATATAATCAAAACTAGTATCCTTATTCAAAATAGTCCACGGGGAAGCGCACAGCCTAAAGGAGGGTCGTAGGGAAATGCGGATTGTGCCAGGGGACTTTTTAAAGAGGGACGGGGCCCATTTGAGGGTATGAACGCGAAAAAAAAACTCCTTCTCCTAGTTGACCCCATCGATTTTAACGATACCTTCCCCCTGCCCCTCCAAAAAAAAAGTTTAAAAAGAGTACTACAAAAAAGTCCATCGAAGTTTTATCGAAAAATGATAATTTTGTCCCATGACGTATGATTTCTAGTGGGGGGGGGGTCTGAGAATTTGTTTTTGCTGCGCTTTTCTGGTACATCAATTTTTTGAGTCGCCGACTTTCTATAACGAAGAAATTTTCTAGTGTCGATTGGGGGGGCATATGCCCCCCTTCAAAAAAAATTTTTTTTGGCGTATCAAATCAAAAAATTTCCTGAAATTTTTCGATTCCATCAGAAATAGTTTCCTAATTCAACTGTCTCGTGGCGGAACTACATTAACTATTCAGTCTTGTTGTACAATTTATCGTTCAGTTGAAAATCCAATATGGCTGATTGGGCTTATACACATTTTCTGCATCCATACCAGAGACAATTCTTTTCGAGAATAAATACGCAATGAATTGATTCTTTTTATTACCGCGTTTTTATTGGCTGCGGGATCTACCTCTTTTAGCTTTTCTATTAGTATTTCATATATAGTGCACTACTCTTTGGATTTCTCCTCCCATAGGCATAGTTTTTTCCTACATAGATTAACAAAATATGTCAAGAAATCTCCTGTCAATAGCCGCAGGTCCGTCATACTTCAATTAAGTCGATCAACTGATATTTTCCATTTTTAACAAGAATGAATACAAGCTGCAGAACCGCCAGACATAACAACCTGTCGTCAGACAAGTCTGTACTCGCAGTGAAAATATCTGGCAGGTTTTATTTTGCTCAAACCCAACAATTGTCTGTTCAGATTTGATGAGTCCGTCAACTTATCAGCACTAACGCAGCAATAAGTCGCACAAATTTAGTTTGCGCAAGCAAGTTGGCGTGCATGACGGAGCGTCTGTATCGCCCCTGAAATGATTTGCATAATGTTCCTCAAGGAAAGTTGTAGTATTTGACTTGGATTGGAGTAACACTACTTTTCTATTCCTTATGGTCGAAAGTTGAAACGTATATGTTCAATAAGTTGCAAACTACCTTTTTTGAAACGCTGGAAAATAAGAAAGATTTGATAGTGGCCTTTCTAGACATAGAAGAAGCTTTAAATAACACCACTAGAGACTCAATCAGGTCTCTCAGACGAAGAGAAATTGAGGCTCAGGCGGCCAGGGGATGCCCGCAGGGCGTAGTTCTTTCTCCAGTCCTGTAGAATCTGGTCAAGGACGGACTACTGGGGTCTCTGAAAAAAAAAAGTTTATGAAACCCTTGGGTACGCTGACTAGATAGTTGTCCTAGAATAGGGAAAATTCCTCACCACGGTTAGTGATGGCATGCAAAAGGCTCTGAATTTGGACACCCGATGAACAGACTTGGAGAGATCAACCCACAAAACGCCACCATAGTAACATTAACTCGAAGACAAAAAATTGAGGGACTAGGTTTCATATGGTGGTGAAACTGGCCATAACGTGTACGTTCCCCTGGTGTGGTGGCCAAAACCATAAAAAAGGAGCGCTGAAACTAAGCAGTGCAAAGACTTGGAACAACATAAATATTGGGACAGGACACATGAGCGTCACAAGCATTGTAACCAGGAACGTGCTAGACCTAAGATCAGATCATACTGCGAAACGATTCTCCGTTGACAAGTCAAACTGGGACATTACTATATGGAACACAGAACTCAACACCATTCTACAGAGCAAGATCTGGTCCACAGATGGGTCTAAGATGGAGATTGGTGCGGGAACAAGACTGTTTTCTAGAAACTCAAGGACTGAGTTCAACTTCTCACTGGGTAATCACACTTTTGTATTTCAGGCAAAGATCCCCGCAATTCTCCAATGTGCGAAAGAAAACATCAGAAAGCAATAGTGGAGGAGCAGATCCATATACTTTCAGACAGTCAGGCGGAAGGCTCTGAGCAGCCAGGAAGTGACACCCCACTTGTTTGGACCTGTAAAGAGGAACTGACATTAATGGCAGAACAAAACCGCGTCGAACTGATCTGGGTGCCAGGACATCAGGGATCTGCAGGTATGGAAAAGCTGATGAACTCGAGAGCAGACGATCGAAAAACATACCATGTCCAGGACAGACCCTCGGAGAACTGAAACGCACGGCACGAGCGTCAGTAGAAATCTGGGTTCAGGAATGATATTCCAGGGAACAGACAGGGGAAATAATACATCAAAGGCTCATGTTGAAAAAAACAGTAGGCCTGTTGACTCAAAACAGGAAACAACTGAAAATGATTTTGAGGCTTATAACTGGATATGTGCCAGTAAAAGAGTACCTTAATAAAATTGGTCTGTTCAATGGCGTCCCAACATGCAGATTATGCGAAAAGAACCAGAAACAGTATCACATATACTGTGCAATTGCAGAGCCCTGGATCGTAGAAGACAGTAAATTTTCGGGCAACCAATTGGTTAACTGAAACTATACAGCACACACCCAGTGGAGGACTCTTGCAAGGCACAACATCACTGAAATTGGTGCTGTAAGAGAGAACAACAGACGAGATACAATGGGCCAGCAGGCCCAAGGGTCATCGAAAGTCTGTAAGTGTGTAAATCGGAGGAACAGGAGGTATAGAGATCTCAGAACTCAGAAAACTACCGTAAGGTGTCTAAAAAAAATGTCTGCACCCTCAAAAACAAAATCACTTTGAAATACCCTCAAACTCCCAGTTTCCTCAGGTTCTTGATAGTCCAGAAAAAATACACAGAGTTCAATTTTTTTATTGCTCAATCTAAAACCCTAGTTATTTTATTTCATAGTTTTAGTGTTTGATATATAAGTGAATTTTTTCAAAATAGGTTTGAAAAATCAGGAAGGACAATTGCACGAAAGGCGAAATGAAAAGTTTAAAATAGGCAACTCTTTTAGAAAGGTTCAGTTGTAAGCAACAGAAATGACACTCCGTGAGAATAATATACACGAAGACGCTCTCTCATGAGATAGGATTGACGGGAAAGCAAGCAGATAATTCGCGAGATTGAAACGTAACTAACCAAAACAACCACTAACTAACGTTCGGAGGCGTAGAAGGGCCAACAAATATTTTTTTTCAAAAACATTTATAATTGTTACTTTGAACTGACAATTGTCAATTTGAAGTGACAATTATAACTTTGAACTGACAATCGTCACTTTGAAGTGACAATTGTCTTTTTGAATTGACAATTGTCACTTTGAACTGACAATTGTTACTTCAAATTGACAATTGTCACTTTCAAAAACATCTTGTCAATTTGCAGTGGAAATTGTTACTTCGAAGTGACAATTCAAAGCATATTTAATGGCAGACTAAGCAACATTTTGGATGAAAGGTAGAAAAAAATCATGTCGAGACATCATTCTTCAACGAACAAATAATTGTTTATTATGCAATCACATTCTTCACAATAAAATGGATAACGATTTTATTGTGAAAAATGTGATTGCATAATAAACAATTATTTGTTTGTTGAAGAATGATGTCTCGACATGATTTTTTTCTACCTTTCATCCAAAATGTTGCTTAGTCTGCCATTAAATATGCTAAGCAAACCTTTGCTCATGAAGATAACTTCAATGTGGACCTCTCCACAAACAGTAACAAGATTTACATATATATATATATATATGCCAGGAAGGTTGACGAAAAAAATTTAATGGAAGAGACTATATATGTCTCAATTACTTATACTCATTCCCTATATAAACAATTTTAACTTGTATTGAATGAAAATGATTGCTAACATCCTTCAAATCACCTACTATCCCTTACACACAAGCAGTTCCCTGCTTCGTAAGTTCTTGTTTCGATTTATTCCCCATATATTGTTCAAACGAACCTGTAGATATTTTGTGCAGGAAGTGAATAAATTGTTTATTATTGACTAGACAGACTTGGTTGCACCAAAAACATATACAGTATCGGAAACATTTTATTTGGGTTATAGACAGAAATCTACACGAGCAACAAGGAACGCAATGATATGATAATACCACATAAACAAGAGAGACGCACTGCTGTGCGCCCCTCCTGTTACCCCACCCGACGCATTAACTGACCACGTGGCAATGCGACACAGCGCACAGCTTGCCGAGCCGTGGTTGCTAAATTGCAAAAACACAAGATCGTGACAATTATTACCTTTTGAAACATGCCGCCTATTTACACAACCGCAGAGAAAGTACAATAGATTTGGCTATTGTTTGGCCCAAAATGGTGGTTTATTCGAACATTTGATCAAATAATTCCGTACACAAAATATTTAATTTGGGTTATCTTTTCTTGTAAATATTTCTTTTTTCTCTCCATTCAAGAAATAATTGTTTTTCTGTTAGAAATAAGTTTTTTGTTTTTATTGTTTTCGCGGCCACCACGGCACCAACGATATTTTGATCTACCTGTCGTCCGACAGATTAAATTGAATAAATTATTCAGTTTAATTTGTTCAAACTATCTCAAGTGAAATTATCGTCAATAATTCTTCTTCATTGCAGCGCACACATTCTCCCGACTGCTGCTGGTATGATACTGACGTCCTGAGCTGACCGCCGGGACCGCCCTGATTCTCTTATCTCTGTGTCATGACGTAAATATCCCTTCCTCGAGCGAGCCGAGGAGAAATTGTAATGCTCTCTCAACATATAGCAAGCTATTCTTTACGCTCTCATGGAAACCACCGTACCCAAGATAAATACTTTGCGATACTGTATACTGAATCTGCTGAAAAACTGAAAGAGAATATGCATCCATAACTTCAGTTGGTTTGTGAAAGAATGTAATTGCTTTGAACTCAGAGAGAATTCAAATCATTTCAAATGTGCCAGGTTATGTCAGATACAACAACAAGAATAATGTAACCCAAATTACACTCAGTCCAGTATTTTTTACGATGTGTATCGAGTTACAGTGCTGGAAACGTGAACATTCTTCCAAAAAATCGTGGACCTGCTCGTTTTTCTAATTTTGAGAAATTATTCGTAGCTATTCACTATATAATTATGATTTTGTGAATTCAAGTCGATTCATTTCCACACCACCATCAGTTGGAGTGAACGGTGCGTTTTTTTTGTAGTATCTCTACTAGGCTTAATCCGCAGATGTTCTTCTATCAGCAATAGAGTACGGCTCTTATCCCGTCATTTATGTCTCCGGAGAATTTTCCTATTGTTTTTTTATGGTCCTGGTCAGTTGATGTTTCATAATCGTCTCCGTTGTTAGTGTTACCCTCTAACCCATTTTACCCACTGAGAATCTGGGCTTCCATCCATGTCATTGTCTCCCCTTCGTCGTCGCTCTTGATGATGACCTCTGGTTCATTCTTGCACGATTCACCATTGCACTTCTTCTGCAGCCACATGTTTCCCGTATCCCTTCTGGAAACTGCAAGAAATGACACTCAACAAGGTATATGGGGCAGGTTTCGCTGACATTGTTACTGGAGTGAGCTCATTTGTACTAAGCTTCCAGCCCCAGTCGGATGTTTTTTTATTTTACACCATTTTTGGATATAATCGTTGGTAGTGAAGAAGCTAGGTGGAATTTGCTTTTCATTGTCGACTTTGCGAAACGTTGGTAGCGGACCTCTTCCAAGGTTTTCTCATCATACAAAGTAACGAGAAAGCAAGCTCCAGCGCTGCGATGTCTTTTGGTTTGGAATTCTGATTTTTGAAGATGCCAATACCGCATTGGGTCCTTTGTTTTTTTTGAGTCCTTTGTTTTTTGTCCGCAGACCTTGCGACAGGTAACTCAAAAAATGAAACTTATTTAACAACACTGCTGTAACCAGTATAAGTTATCAACACCGCTGGAACGAAAAATTGCCAACTTTCATATGCGTCTTTCGCACCTAGGAACTCATTAAAAGACTGAGTTATCCCTCGAGTACTCGTTAAGAAACACTCAATGAATAATTAGTCATACAAGAGGAGCTATTGAGGATTGGTAATCTGAGAATAACCCTTGGGATTTCAATAATCTGAACAAAATACGTGATAAGTACATGCTGAAATGAAAATATTTAAAATGATCAATCCTAAACAAGAAACAAATTTGATATTTGAAAATATTCAACCTCGTGAATTTGGAATTTTTCGTGTATGTACAATAACTATCCTTGCAACTTACTAATTTGTCTAGATGAATGAAATAAAACCCTGGAAATTTTTCAATGTTACTTGGTTGTCTGACAATGAGGACATAGCGATTTTGTAACACATGAACAAAGGACAGTGTATACCTGTTCTATGAAACGGCTGTTATAGAAATCATGGAAAAAAACTAGAAAAATTCATACGCTTATCTCAATAATAATTTGTGAAAATTCATGCAAGAGTGACAGTGAAATAATTATACGCACCAAGAAAAATCAATTCAATTTGAAGAAGATTCCGCTATATAATGTTATTGTGGAAATATTGGATTGGGCCTTTTTCAGTCCCCATCGACTGGAGTAACTACCGTGTATGTCTCTTCTAGGCTGTCAGTTTCAAACAATCGCGCCCACAAACGATGAATAAATTGAAATTATAAGTATGCCGGATTTGCGCGCCAACATAATCGTCAGGTGGCCACATGTCTTGTGGACGGCTATCGTCTCATGGCGTCAAATTATTTGCATTCTCTGTCGGTTCAGTTCGCTGTTACATATTCGTTTTTTATTATTCAATATTTATTATATTATAAAAATTATATTTTTTTTATTTTATTAATTTTTTTAAATTTTCCCCTTGGGTTTGTGATTATTCAATCCATTATTATTATCATATAAATATTTTCGCACCGCGTTGGGCGCTAAATTGTAATATAATGTGAATTGTAGAAACAATTGTTGTTAATTTTGCCCCGCGTTGGGCGCTAATTGTTATGAAATGTGGGTTGTTGAAATAATGGATTTTGTTATTATTTAATCTATAATTATTATCATATAAATATTTTCGCCCTGTATAATATATTGCAATGTAATAATAATTGCTAGCTAACATCATTGTTTTCTCGTCACGTTGCTGCCAATTGTTATTCCTTTCCTCACCACGACTAAACTTAGTTGGTACACCTTTCGTCTCAGATAGCCGGTTCAGGCAATAGAGCCACTGCTTGATGTCAAATTCAATCTATTCAATGTTTATTAGTACGATTGCAGATCATTGTGAAAAATAAACGAAAAAGTATCGAAAAATAATAATTTCCTTTATTCAGGAAAACTTATATTCACCTGGCCTACGATAGATAACTTATGCTATGATCATTCTATAAATTTTCAAAGACAATCATGAGAAACGGTGATGAATAAGGTATACACAACCTCACCTTTACTTTGAAGGTTGAAAAATTCTTCAATAGTTCATTATCAAAATGAAATATAGTTCTTCTGATATGATACAAGTTATTTGTGAAATTATTCAGTTTGTGATGTGCACTAGAGGAAATTATACCTGACGCTGGAACTGTCGCTGTTACAATACACACCAAGAAATTGAATCCTCCTTCAATCTACTGCTCTCAGGCTCTCCAATACCAAAAAGGAAACCATACAAATCCAGAAATTAGCTTTGAAATAGTTTTATGTGGAGTATATAAAAAGTTATTTTGTTTGATGCTATTTATTTTCATTGAAATTCTCTTGAAGTTGAGTGGGTTGGGTTCTAACAGAGAAACTACCTTATATTGATGAAGTTCTTGAATTTTTCTTTTTCTGAAGTACGAACGTAACGTTCTTTTCGAAATTTTTTTTTTAATCTCCAAGAGGCTTTGTTTTCTATCACCTGGATACCATTTCTCCTTTTTCCATATTATTTGAATTTTCAAATTCGCGCAGTTTGTTGTCACATTATCACTCTTTGGGGTTATTTGTCAAAACTTATAAACTAAAATATTTTTCTTTTCTCACAAACTATGTACAATATTTAATGATAATTGTCTCTGACACTTTACCGTTCTTATTTTCTCACAATTTCAAATCTTACATCTGACCATACTGTTACCTGTTTGGCTATTGTCATCAAGAAGTTTATTGTTCTCCCATTGGCTATTTTTAGTCAGATACAATTTCATATACTGTATGTTTCAAGCTTATAATTTTGTTGTTTACATTTTATTCAGGATGATTCTATAAATCTAGACTTTTTTGTTATCTTTTGAACAATTATAGGTTGTAATCATCTTGACAATGTATGAAAATGATTGCATTATAGTATTTGTATATTTTTATATATCAATATTATACATAGGCTTCATAAAAGAAATAGAATCTCAAAATATATGTAAAAACAATTAGAATAAATTACTGGTCTTTCATAACATAACAATACATGATATATATATATATCCCCTGCAGCATCATAGTGACGGAAACTGAAACTGCAACTTCGACTAGGTGGTTATTATGTAATTACCACTAAATCTGCCATTATACAGTAAGAATAACTATTTTATATTTCCACGGTTGTAGTCCCGTAATTCCCATCTATGGTAGCCACTCTACAGTTCTATAATCAATTGAGGTGTCTGAAACATTATGACCACTAACCAGAATCACCTCAAGAGTTTTCAAACTTGAGAGTGGAAAATTACCGTTGCAGTAACCATCCTATACCACTTAAATATCACATCACTTAGAAGTCACAATCACTTTCGATAGAGTATGATGGTTTCGGTGATGTTTTAGTTACTTCCATCAAACCTTCAATGTGGCAGGCACTTGATTGTGATATGTGGTGATGGTTGCCAAGTTCGCATATAACGGTTTGCATTTAATGAAAGTCACTACAGAGTAACAGTTACCTTGTCTCATTGTTGATGAGAAAACCTATTAAATTACCGAGAAGCAAATTATCATACATTCATGAATCTGGACCCTCAAAGAACGGACATGGTCCCGATGATATCCAGTTTTTCTCAACAAAAGATATACAGCAGTTGTGAGAACTTTGTACATTATATTCAATGAATCACTTTCCAGTAGTTAATTCCCTGGATATAGAATATAGATAGATATATTTTTATTGGTCCATTTGAGAGCTCACAATAGCTATATAGGTCAGTACAATGTACATGTATGAAAAGATAGTATATATATATATATATATATATATTATATATATATAATATATAGATATACGCAATACATACAGTGCTTCTCAAAAGTCCCCTCCCCCCCCCTCTTATTTTTGGAACGATTATACATAAACAAGTGAAATTTGGAAACTGAATATTAAAGGTTGTAAACTTCCCTACTAGTGATGATCGATGACGAAATCGTCAGAGATGACGTCACAAGGCCATTGTGACCAATAATTTTAAATGGAACCCTACGGCAAGCCTTTTAAAAGGTATCGAAAAAACCTATTCAATGATACTAATTTTGTTTGTGTTTATGGCAGTTTTGGCAACTCGCTTTTAAAAAACGCAAAGCTGTGATGAATTAAATCAGTAATACTAAAATTCCAAATCCAAGCTCCGCCTCTGGATAGTTGTCAACTGAGCTAACGTTTTTGTTAGTCTCCCCAATTCGACGTTTTGCAATTGTCCAAGTTTTTGTACATTTAATAATTTGTGTATTGTTGATTGAACGTTCAACTGTTTCAGCAGCTTTTGGTACTTTTAATATTTTTGTACATTTTAATAATTTGTTAAACTGTTGTGAGCCGAACGTTTAAGTGCTTCAAGAAGCGAAATGGTACGTGCTTTAGGTGGTAAAGTAGCAGCGATCCTAATTCTTGGTGAAACTGGACAAAATATTCATGCAGCAGAACGCATTTTCAATGAGAGGTTTCCCGATCGCCCCGTTTCGAGGACTTATTTGAGGGAGCTTCTTCGTAAGTTTGAAACAACGGGTAGTATTAATGATGCGAAACGATATGGCAGACCACACATTTCTGATGAGAGAAAAATTGATATACTGGCAGAAGTAATAGTTGATCCTACTTCTTCAACAACTTATGTTGCATCTACCTGTGAAGTCAGTCGAAGTGCAGTACACAGGGTGTTGAAAAAAATAATTTCATCCATACAAATTAAAAATGGTTCATCAACTCTCAGACGACGACCCAGACCAAAGACTAGAATTTTGCGAAAATATGGAAACTAAAATTAACCAACAGCCAGGCTATCTCAAAACAATTGGTTTTAGTGACGAAAGTACTTTCACAGAATGTGAGGTATTGGAGTGACACAAATCCTTACCTGTTTCCTGAAACACATACCCAATTTCCCCAGAAGGTAAATGTTTGGGCAGGTTTACTGGGAAACCACATCGTTGAGCCTCTTTTTTTAAATACTAATTTAACTGGTGAGGTTTATCTGGAGAGTGTTGCAAAACGCAATAGAACCGTCAATCCTTGAAATTTTGGAAGATAATCCAGATGAATTCGGCAATTTGGAAATAACATTTCAACAGGATGGTGCTCCTCCACACTATTACGGTGCAGTAAGACGGTATTTGGAGGAGTATCGTGGTAGATGGATTGGACGACGTGGTTCAACGGAATGGCCAGCTCGATCAGCGGACCTCACACCTTTGGATTTTTTTCTGTGGAGGTACCTTGAATCGAAGGTTTTCGCCACTGAACCTGACAATATTGACGTTTTAAAACAACGTATTGTTGCAGAATGTGAGGCTGTTTCCGCAGACACATTTGCAAAAGTACGAGAAGAGTTTAAAAATAGGATATTTCACTGTCAGGAAGTAAATGGAGGTCACTTCGAGCAATTTCTTCAAGTAGATACTGATTCTTAATGTAATGAATATCATACTGAATGGAATTTAAATTTCAATGTTTACTAATGAGCCATTAAAACTGCCATAAACACAAACAAAATTAGTATAATTGAATAGGTTTTTTTCGATACCTCTTGAAAGAGGTGTCGCTTGCCGTAGAATTTCTTTTGAAATTATTGGTCACAATGACCTTGTGACGTCATCTTTGACGATTTAGTCATCTATCATCACTAGTAGGGAAGTTTATGACCTTTATTATTCAGTTTCCAAATTTCACTTGTTTATGTATAATCGTTCCAAAAATAAGAGGGGGGAGGGACTTTTGAGAAGCACTAAACACATTCACACACAAATATTTGAACATATGAAAGTATGAATATATACACGGAAGATAACATTAATTATATAAAAACGATTAAGTTGAGTTTCAGAAGAAAGACCACAAATCGAATGCTCAAAAATATTCATATGTAAGGATATCCATTGAAAGACCTTTGCCTTTACAACATATATGTGCATGGTTTATTGTGTTAAGCTCATAGTAAAGTTCATTGTATAATTTCAGCCCCATTACATTTATTACTCATCCAAACTTTAATTTCCTCTTTTTCTTTTCTCTCTCTTCATTCTTATATATTTCACAACTGTAAAGTAAATATACATAAAGTGATGTCATGAATGTTTATTATACATGTATCCATGTTTATTCTAACCATGTTTTTCACAACTGTAACATATAATTTTTGTATTTATCCTAAAATTGACTTGCCACATGTACTATACAGGGTGATTCAAAAGGACTTAGACAAACCTCACAATATTCTAATATGAATTGTCCAAATAAATATATGTCCGAGAACGCTTCGTTTCCAAGATACAGGGTGTTAAAGTTTAATTTTTATTTTCGTTTTTTTTTGAAATTTCGAAATACTGACCTTGATTAAACGAAAATTGGTAGTGTGAGGTTTTTTGAGGTGTCGAATTCGAACCTGATGTAATTATTGCTCTTACTCGTAGGAGGCGGCACCTAAACGTTTTTTTTTTAAGATTCATAACTTTTTTGAGCGTAGGTACTAGCACATTTTTCAGATATTAATTAACCCATTAGGTACTAGCGTGCCATATATGACACGACAAAAAAGTCCTTTTTTAAAAATCGGTAGCACGCCCCTGCGTTAAATATTTGCCTGCATATCAACGTTTTTAGGACGGAGAGTACCTAATCCAACCTCAAATGTCAATGAACATAATCGCCAACCGGTTTTATAGTTTTATAGTTGAATTTAAATGTTATTAACTTTTCGGAACGGAGAAAAAGATGAGTTCTTAGAAACGGTAAGTTAATTTTCACATTATTGTTATTGTAATATGCCATTATTTATATAGTTTTAGATTTAAATGTACTCAAGTGAGATATCTATGTTTATAAGTTATAGTTACATTCTTTGGCATGTCTCTAAAGGTCAAGTGTTGACTGGTCTGTCTTATATGGTACACTAGGCCTTCAGGCTACTAAAATTTAATTGGTGTTGAAATGTTTTATTATTATTTTCTACATTATGTTATTCATTACTAAACAAATTATTATTTTGTTTAAGGCTCACGGTACAAGATGTGGCTGATATGTTTGAATCCGAACAGTTTTGGGCAGATTTTGAAAACGACGGTATAGAACGGGTATATATCGAACCACCCGATGACAAAGAGGAATCGGACGAAGATTCGGGAGATGAATCCGGCGGTTTGTTAGATAACCTGGCTGGTCGGCAACTGGCATCGTCTGCAGAAATGGTTTTACAAAGCGGGAAGCGATTTGGTTTTGAGGAAGACGACGAAAATTTTACCATAATTGAAAACAATGGCAACCCTCCAGACCAAGACTACGATGAAGAAGATGATCTGCCTCTTGCCAGGTTTGTTATTCCTGATACGAAAGAAATCACATGGTGCCAAAATAATGATCTGTCTGCGTCAACACAAAAAATATTTCTTGGATTCTGTACAGGAAACATAACCCGTCCGTAATGCAGCTGCAATTCCGAAGAGAAATAGCACAAATATATTTAAAAAAAAATCAGAACCTTCCAAAATCCGGTGGACGACCTTCGACATATTCTGCAAATAGTAGAGTCACGCCCGGTATTAGATACGACCGGATCGACCACATCATTGAATACGTCCCTAATAATGAGAGAAGACGTTGTGCCGGAAACCATATGCCCTCCAGCGCTGTAAGGACACAATATCTCAAGTGCAACGTGGGACTCTGTATTAATTGTTTTGGTGATTATCATAAAGAACACTAGGGTTTTGTTCATTTGTTTTTAAATTTTAAATAAATACTTTTCTTGTTTCACTGCATTATTATTGTTTTCTTCAGTACCTCAAAGGACTAGCGTGCCATATATGGTACAGGTCATACCAGTTCTAAAGATATGAATAAATTTAAAAAAACTGTATTTTATAATTTTTGAATCCTCAATCAACAAGAAAAACATTAGTTCTGACCAAAATTTAAAAACTGGAAAACTTAGTCCATAATGGGTTAAGGTCAGTATTTCGAAAGTTATTTGAAAAAAACGAGAATAAAAATGAAACTTTAACACCCTGTATCTTGGAAACGGAGCGTTTCCGGACATATATTTAATTGGACAATTCATTTTAATATATTGTGAGGAATCACTTCCTGTAGTTCGTCAAAGTACTTTTGAATCACTCTGTATACCGGGTGACACAGGATATCGGGCCACCCATGTAACTTCTGCATTCATGAACGGATTTTTCTGAAATTTGGTACAGTTAAATAAGCAACCATTTCGGATTTGATCACATTACAATCCAATATGGCGGATTTCCGGTTTTTCTGGAAATTCCAGTAACTTTGTTTTTTCAAATGGAACACCCTGTATATTTTTACATATTCAAGTTCAACAGGTCGAAACAAGTCCAAACTATTTTTTTTTACAATTGAAATTAAAATTGATTTTTTATTTTACCTCGTGGATAAATGAGATTTGGTCGGAGCTATTCACAATGAGTCGCAAATAACAGAAAAACTTAATTTTGTCTGAAAATTATTTTTTTTGTCACTTACTGGTTAATCAATTCAGTCACATCACATTTTGATCAAAAATTCATTTTTTTCAAATGGAACTTACCTACCTGTCTCTCTAGAACATACATTAAGGAAAAAAATGACATATCATTTTTATATTTTGGTGCAGTAACAAATTGTATGAATTAAAAATCTACAACTAGTTTCCTTGCAGTTCGAATAATTTTTCAACTTAGTGAGCTGTGGAAAACAACATTTCTGAATCTTGTCAACTAATTGTGTAAGTTATACTTATAAGCACGATAATGGTGTTTTTTTTTCAATTCTTCTAGCGTTTTCTCGACTTACATTGCATTGGTATTTCAATTCCCGCGTCGAAGCGGTTGGATCAAAATCAACATGAGCAAAACGTTCATTTCTGCCTCCTCACTTACGATCATCTTCTCCATTGTTGGGTTCTTTTCGGTGTGGGTATCGTTCAGCGAATAACTGACAAGCGGCGACACTGTTTTAAAGACATTCTCCGTGAATTAATAACATATCAACCTGTTCAATTCTTGTGAACTATAATGTTGATTTTACATTTCTACTAAACTAATTCTCGGAAGTTAACTAATTGTCGAGAGTTGGATGAAAGATGACAGCGAAACACAATTAGTTGACAAGATTCAGAAATGTTGTTTTCCACAGCTTACTAAGTTGAAAAATTATTCGAACTGCAAGGAAACTCATGAACTAGTTATAGATTTTTGAATGTATACAATTTGTTACTGCACCGAAATACAAAAATGATATGTAATTTTTTTCCTCAAAGAATGTTTTAGAGAGACAGGTAGGTGGCCCATAGGGGTTTCATTTGAAAAAAAAATAATTTTTGATCAAAATGTGATGTGACTGAATTGATATGATCAATGAATGACACAAAAAATAATTTTTTAGAAAAAATTGAGTTTTTCTGTTATTTCGACTCATTGTGAATAGCTTCGACCAAATCTCATTTATCCACGAGGTAAAATAAAAAAACAATTTTGATTTCAATTGTTTAAAAAAAATTACATTTGACATAAGGTTTGGACTTGTTTTGACCTGTTGAATTCGAATATGTGAAAATATACAGGGTGTTCCATTTGAACAAAACAAAGTTACTGGCATTTCCAGAAAAACCGGAAGTAAACCATATTGGATTGTAATGTGATTATATATATGTATATATATATATATATTTATATATATATAAATATATATATATATATATATATATATATATATATATATATATATATGAAAATTCTACTTACTTTTTTTATGCCCATATTCAATCGAGAATCAGTTATGCTGGTGAAATTTGAGGTAATTCTAGAGCAACGAAAGGCGTTCTATCGAACGAAAACGATTACGTTATTTAGCAAATAATTCCGAGCAGTGTTCATGTCGGATTTCTCAAAATACTTCGAATTCTTCCACTTCCCAGTCTCTATGCTCTGATAGTACTAATATACAAACAAAAATATATTGTCACCACAACTACTTCCACAACTATAATACGAGAATGAAAAATGATTCCCATTCATCAAATCCTCACCTGATCATTTGTCAAGATTATTATTAATTCATTGGCCAATCGAGAAATATATAGTACATGTGGCAAGTTAATTTTAGGGTAAATACAAATTATATGTTACAGTTGTAAAAACATGGTTTAGAATAAACATGTATAATAAACATGTATGGCATCTCTTTATGTATATTCACATTACAGTTGTAAATTATAGATAAGAATGAATAGAGAGAAGAAAGTAAAAAAAATTACAAGTTTATATGAGTAATGAATGTAATGGGGCTGAGATTATTTATACACGCTTTATTAACTTCACCTGTATGTATCAATGTATGTATGTAGGTGATAGAATCTTTGAAATTAATTTTCAACTACTTCCAGATGTCCGAAATATTTGAACCGATGACAATACAATAATTTCGTGGCTATGACCTGGTATTCTCACCTAATTCGTCAGAAAAAAAAATCTTTCATTTCAAAAATATGGCGAAAGCACAAGTATTGTCACAGCATAATTTTCGTTTCAAAAGATCCGATCTATCTCAAAATCTTTTTCATTGAACATATAGGACCAGAGAAGCTAGGAGTCGTTCCTTGTACTATCTTTTGATTTTTTTAAACAATTTTTCAGTTATTAGTTTTTTCCCAGATTTGAATTATTTTTATATTAACTAATATTCTCGAATCCCTTTCATTTTTGTATATTTTCATTACTTCAACAGTGTCTCCCGCGAACCATGGAGGCCTTATGTTTCGAGTTATATTTTTTGTTGAAACATGGTAGGTACTAAGTACTTTTGAGGATATCAGCAAAATTCATTATGAGCCCCTGTGTATCAATTTTGAACAAGGTATATGATAAAGAGAATTCGTCCGAGAACTGTTCCTTGTGGAACTCCGTATCTAACCACTGTTTCTGAGTGGGTACTACTCATAATTTCAACTTTTTGTTCATGTGATTTTTCTCTGATTCCAATGCTCTCCAACACATTCATCAACCTTTATTGTCATATC
Source organism: Gonioctena quinquepunctata (assembly GCA_018342105.1). NCBI lineage: Eukaryota > Metazoa > Arthropoda > Insecta > Coleoptera > Chrysomelidae > Gonioctena > Gonioctena quinquepunctata. Next base: position 149,133 of record JAFIRS010002393.1, read on the forward strand.
GTGTCGAATGTTTTTCTAAGATCAACAAATATACCTAGTATTGGTATTTTTTTGCTTATTTCGGCCGTAACAATAGCAATGGCATATTCTGTCGATTTATTTTTTCCAAAGCCAAATTGTTTATTTAATAAATATATGTTCAGGAAACTGAGCATCCTTTTTTCAGAATTTCTTTGAATATTTTCGCGATCGCCACTTTCGAACAGGGGCTCTATGCTTTTTTGATTTCGTTCCTGTTCTGAAACACAAGTTTATTATAGAAGTCAAGGGTTTTTCTATATGTATTTGTTGATCTTCTTCAAGACTTTCGTTATAAGACTGTTTTGTTGGTATATATGAGAAACATTGTATTGGGTATCATATTGTGTTGGGTATCAGGTGGAATGTTTTGATTTGTCAATATATCATTTGCTAAGTCTTGTCCTATTGTGAAGAAGTAGGTATTGAATTCGGTAGCGATTGTGTCCATATTTCCAAGTATGTTTTCATTTTGAAATTGAATTTGTGTTATTTCCTGAACACTGATTTCGTCTTGTAATCTCATTCACAACTTTCCACAAACTACGCATCGTGAAATCTATTTCTGATAGTATTGTTTTTTTGCCTGTTAAGCTATTCAATTTGTTTCTGAACTTTTTGTAAGCTGTTTTATTTTCATCTGAGGGAATATTTCTCATTTTTGAGAGTGAATGATTTTATGTGTTGATGGAGCATACGAGGCCTGAAGTTATCCAATCTTTCTTTTTCCTCTTGATGTTTTTGACATGTAATAGTGGTACAAGAATTTACATGATTTTTAATTCATACAAATCAATCATAAAGACATTAAACACAATTATAAATATTATCGACTGATGGAATATCTTCTCATTATTATTCACAATAATTGATTTTGAAAGCACGTGTTGAAAGAAACTTTGATTGCTTTATGAAGAACAGGGGTGATTGCAGGTTACACTTCAACGATATTATTAGACGAAACCAGGTCTTATATACGATTATTAATACTTTCCACGTTAGAGAACAGTTTACCATTCACCAAGGAATGAAATTGAAATAATAAAAAAAGACAAGCTTTCATACAAATGCATTAAAAAGGAAAAATATTTCTTCAACTGTTTGACCTAGGACTATGAGTAGTAGATTCAAAATCTTGCCACGCAAGAATACCTATTTTATATTCGCGGCAAGCTTTTGAATCTGCTACTCACAGAATAACCTATGTAAAACAATTGTTTTTTTTTCTTCTTCTTAGTGCATTTATATAAAAGCTTGTCTATTTTTCTTTTATAATTTTCCTACAATTATTTCCAGTCATTCATGAAATCCGTCATCTTATTGAATTCTGACAAAAATGATAATCTCCGACCGCAAAAAAACCCACATGCCAATTTGAATGGAATCGGGCAATAATAACAAAACACGTCGCCATCTTGAATTCATGAATTTTGACAAAATCATCATGTTGTCTGACCCCAAAAACCCCACACACCAATTTTGAATGGAATCGGGTTATAATCACAAAACTCGTCGCCATCTTGAATTCGTGGATTTTGATAATGAAATCATGATCTCTGATCCCAAAGACACCCACATACCAATTTTTATTGGAATCGGGCTATAACCACAAAACTCGTCGCCATATAGAGTCGCCATCTTGAATTTATGAATTTTGGAAACGTGATATCTGTGTTCCAAAATCCCCACATACCAATTTGAATAGAATCGAACCATAATCACAAAACTCCTCCGCTATATTGCATTTTTTACATGAAAAAATTCCATAATGCATTATCATCAAAATTATGATCACCTGACAAATTTCAAGTTATTTGGACAATTAGAAGTGTGTCAAAATTCACTTGCTAGATTCGAACTGAACATTGCATACCAATGTGAAGTTGAATGAAAGCATGTAAAAATAGTTCTTTCTCTCTCCTCTCTCGATAAGAATAGGTTGACCTTGCATATTTGGAAGTTCTTAAAGGACCGTGGTTACATTTTTTCTGTTTGTTACCCACAGGTCTTTATCAGGACTATAATTATATCTAGAGTGCCTTGATCGGGCTGAAATTAGCAGATTTGCATCTTGTGCCGTGCCGTGAGGTCATAATCAATTTTTTAATATAATAAAATATTTGTTTCTTTACTGTTTTATAAAATTGTGACTGATACGTTTTGGGATTATAGTGTACCAATTTATTCCTCCCAAACATGTGATTTCGGGTGGTCATCTGCCTGAGTAAAGAAATACTTTTTGGTATCTACGGAGTAATCAATCAAATTATGGTGGCTTGTTTTCACTGTAATTTCTCGACGTCAAGAAATATTCGAACCACTCTGGACATGAAAATGAAATTGAGACAAAAAACATATCTGGTACTGGAAAGTGAAGAGAATTTTTCCATCAGTCTCCATCTAAAATTTGTGGTAGAATCGGACGTGCCAAATGAGTGACACAAGTGAAGTGCATTAATTCTTTTTTGATATCATATTTACTAAGCATAAGAGCCCTCGAAACATCTCAAACATTTTTTAATGTATGTGATTTTGGGGGAAAAATGGAGAAGGGAATACAATTTTGTATAATATATCGTTTAAATAAGGTGATAAAAAAAGAGGACAACAACAATTATTTCTTGATTAAAAAAAAATATGAATATAGTATGGATGAACCTTACGAGAACGTTATGTTCACTCACCTTCTTGCCAATCTATTGCAGAATTGAAGTAGGCTCCAATAGAACAGGCATCCACTGTTGCAATCAATAACAGGTGAATACCAATACACAGATCAGCGATGGCTAAATTGCACATGAGGAACTTGGAAACTGTTAGCCTAAAATGGGAGGTAGATATAACTATGACGACGAAGAGGTTCCCGACGACTGCCGACAAGGAGATAAACCATACTGGAATTCGTAAGACCCAGTTACCCATCAAATCTTCACAGGGATTAAAGGCGTCTGGAGGTGGATAACATTTCACCTGGAAAATAGTTCACTTGTTTATTTATCATTTACAGAATGGAAATATACATTCGAAGCATGAAGAAAGTTATTCTAATGTACATATTATACAGATATAATCCTGATTATAGATATATATACAGACATTATCCTATTGGACATGAATAAGACAACTTTTTCCATAAAAGTTAATAATGAGAGCAATTATATCTACGAACTAAAAGAAAACTCAGCGATAAAAAAGTTCATACACATCACCAACAAATGTGAAAATATGTTCATTGAGGAATCATTATGATTGCAAAGTAGCTATTTTGATGTCAATTGGCTTGCAGTTGAAAATATCTCGTAATTCTGGATCTACAATAATCAAAACATATTTAATAGAGAGCAGAGCGGGTAGAAGTACATTTGTTTCAGGAAAGGGAAGGTAAAATGTATTACTTTTACGAACAGGTAGCCTGGAAACATGTGATAATATAACCTTGTGCAAAAATAATATACCTAGGTATTTACGACGATTGTCTAGAGAGAGAACCAGGAATTTCGAAAGTAGCCCTTCATGTGGAATACTTCGGTTTGGATGAAATCCATCACACTTCAAACTAATGTATTTCAAGAATGGTCTTTGAATATTCTCTAAGCTCATGATGTGTATGTTGTAACAAGGATTCCAAACGACGCAGCAATACTCAAACCTTGAGCTCACAAGCCCATTGGAAAGGAGTAAGTGTTGATATCAGAAAACCATTTGGAATGTATTATGATGAAACCGAGAATTTTGAAGCCATTTGAAACAATGGTATTCACGTGATGAGTGAATGTGAAATTTTCGTCAAAGATCACCCCAGATCTTTGAATTCTGCCACATTTTGCAAGATGTTTCCATTTATACTATAAGCATATTCAGTGGGTGATTTGTGGAAGTTGAAGGTGACAAGATTGGATTTTATTTTGTTAGACATTGGTCTTTAATTTTCAGTTATATATTTGTCTCCCCTTTTGAAGTCAGGACATACCTATTTCACTATCTTTCCAGACATCCTGAAAACAAAGTGTTGTCAGTGCTAGTTCGAAAATTATGAATACCGGTTTAGCGAAGATGACAGCACAGTCTTTCAGAAGAAATTTTGAAATACCATCAGGCCCCGTTGTAATTTTTTATTTGCATTTTCCAAGAAACTTCAGCACATCATCTCCAGTTATTTTAGGAATGGACAAAGTTGGTGTGTTGAAATCATTAATGATTTCAGATTGTCGATGATTGGATGATCTGATGAAAGCAGATTCAAAGTAGGCATCAACTATAATGGGGATCAGACAGACTACTACATATTTTTATAGTTCAGAGATTCGGGTAAATAGGGGTGGAAAAATAGTTTGAAACCAAACAGCATAAGAATGACAAACATGGTTTATTCGTCTTCGTACGTGTTGTGTTTTTTCAGATGTTTGTTGCCTGTTACAAGTCCTAAAAATAGATTACAGGGTCAGATTTTTGTACAAGAGATGTAATAAATATAATCTGTACTATATTCTAATTCTCACTCAGACCAGGAAACAATGTTCGATCCTAATCAATTCAAATTGCAAAAAGTCGTTTAGGCTCTGGAACCGTTCACTCAGTAATGAATCTCGAAAATAATGCTTTTCTCGAACAAACAATATCTGAACATTCGTTCATACACTTTTTCATCAATATTCTGGTTTTATATATCCCTCACAAAAAAATGTTCGCCCGTTCGCAGAATCCCAATATTCGAAAAGAGAAGGCTTGCGCCCTCTAGCGGTGATAAAAACTAACCGTCCCTTGTGAACACAGAGGTATCAGCTCTGGACGCGGCAACAACTATAACAAGTAACCGCGACTTCCCGACGTATGTGCGAGCTTCATACTCAAAACTATGGAGGGTAGAGATAAAAGAAACAATCTGTTACAGAAAGTGTGCCTGAAAACGTATTAAATTAAGATGGCGTGACTGTACCAACCAAAGAGATATACAACGAAATTCATACCACACACTCAGTGCCGGACAGGCCCACTTGGGCCAATTTGAGATTTTGAAAAATTGGGGCCCCTCATTCCCATACATTTTTCTCTCAATCTCACTGGCTGAGCTGCTTCTAATTGTGTTCAGGTAGGCCCAAAATTTGGAGGAATCATCTATTCGATCTTTCTCAGCTCTTTGTGTGCTATGGCAATATCTTTCTTTATATCTCTGCGAAGATGTTTGGCAAATTCTGAAAATTCAGTTTTACCTATTGATTTATAATTGCGCAAATACCGTCCTTTGCTTCAATTATTTATTATACGCCGGTGAATCAATGTGGGTAGGACGAGTTTTTACCAGCTGTTTTGGAAACGCATTCTGTGAAAATATTATTCAATATGTTGTAGAACTTCAAGCTATATGCTCGTTATCATAATATTCCAAAAAAAGTCCCATCGGTATTGATGAGCATGTTATACAATTTAGAAAAATTTGCTTTCCTGATGTTGGAAGTTTCCGTTTTGAATGTGTTGGGTTTCAGACCGAAGGTGATAAAATTCTAACGCAGGATGATGCACATCAATACGAATAAGAGGAAATGATGAACCTCCTACATTAATTGGATATGTACTACATAATAGATCCAATATTCTATTGTTGGTGTTTAATACCTCATTATATTGAACAAGGCCAAATAAGTTCTCCAGTAGAATATATGATCTTACATTGTAATGTAACGAACCTAGGCCGGACCTGTCGCCTCACGCGTTGCCATCGACAACGATGAGATCATCCCCGGAGATATTCGAGAACCATCCAGTCGCTCTGCCGCGGAAAACAACGGTCAATATTGGAAACAATTGGAACATGCCGGTCGCCAACTGCCAGAACTCGAAACATCGAGAATGCTGTATCGGAGATAAATAGGCAACCCTCAAGTGGAGTTGGACGGTCTGAACGAGCCCATACGATCGAGCTATACAGTGGCGTAGTTAGTAATATAAATTAAGTTGTATATTTAAGTGTTAAATAAATTAGTGAAACCAAGTTAAGTTTATTTACGTTACAATTGGTGTCGGAAGTGAGATTTTGAAAATAAACAAGTGATCTTGGAGTGGATAGTCAGAAAAATAAATTGATAGACCTTTTTGTACGCCCAAAATAGACAGTGGCCCGGTTTTCGCGAAGTGGACAATTGTGCGTGGGAATATAAACTGATACACTGTTCGCGTGAAACAGACAATAGACTGGTAGCCCGTGGAAAAGAATTCGCGAAGTGAATTTTTAACAAACTGATAAACTTTTCGTGTAAAACAGACTGATACCTCGGCGAAGACAAAATGTGTTCAAGAAAAGTGCGCCTTGCGGATTTGAAGGTAGCGGAATTGGAACAGGAATTGGAGGAAAGGGAACTGGAAATAACAGGTAAAAAGCAAGTACTCCAGGAAAGACTTGCAGAAGGACGTATACAAGAAGGTGAGGACCCCGAAACATTTTTATTCGAAGTTCCCGGAGGCGATTTAAGTTTGGTAATGAATAAACTCGAAGAAACTACTAAATCCGTGAAAGAAGAACTGCAACAAAATTCGAGGACTTTGGAAGAGAAGCTTCAAGAAAATTCTAGAAATCTGGAAGAGAAGCTTCTAGAAAATTCAAGAAGCCTGGAAGAGAATGCTAGAAATCTGGAAGAGAAGCTTCAAGAAAATTCTAGAAATCTGGAAGAGAAGCTTCTAGAAAATTCAAGAAGCCTGGAAGAAAATGCAAGAAGCCTGGAAGAGAAGTTCCTGGAAAACACAGAATGCCTAAAAAAAGAATGTGTGGTGTGGCTAATTTTCTAGAAGAAACAATGGGAACCGTTGAGACAGAGATAGATGAAATTAGGGAGCAAATGAACACGGAGGTAGATAAAATAAAGGAAACGATCAGTAAGCTGGAAAAACGAATTAATAGTGCGCCCTCCACAGAGATGGTTAACGAAAATGCAATGCTGGACTTGAGTTTGAACTTGGATAAAGTTCAAGAGGGTATAAAGATGTCAAGGTCATTTCAGAAATAGGAAGCTTTCCATGAAGCCGCCTCAGTTCGACGGAAAAACTCCATGGGCAAATTACCGCCGGCAGTTTGAAGCAGCGGCCAAAGCAAACGGATGGAATGCAGGGGAAAGAGCTGTAGCACTGACACTTGCATTACGTGGAGAAGCGACAAATATTCTACAAACTCTCACCGCCCAAGAACAGGAGGACTATGATCAGCTGATTAAACATCTAGAATTACGATATGGCCAGGCCCATTTGGAACACGTATACCACTCCCAACTGAAAAATCGCTGCCAGAAATCGGGCGAATCCTTACAAGAATTCGAAGCTGACATTGCACGCTTGGTTCGTCTCGCATATCCAGCCACACCGGAACATGTAATGGAGCGATTAGCGGTTCAGGCATTCTTGGATGGACTCCGTGACCAAGAAACCAGACAAGCGTTGACACTAGCTCGTCCAACACATCTCGTAGACGCACTGGCACGCGCTTTGGAATTTGAGGCAGCAAAGCAATCCTGCAAAAACCAAAGTGAAGTTCGATGTATTGAAGAAGACTCACAGGAGCATGCTGACTTGGAAGCTGCCATAAGAAAAGTGATGGAGGAAGTGTTGCCTGAGAAAAGACAGATAAGATGCCGGAATTGTGGCAGAATTGGACATGTGCGTAGCTATCTTTCAACGACAGAACAAAGGTGTCTTCGTAGACGGTCTCATCAATAACGAGCCTTGCACCATGCTGCTAGATACAGGTGTGACTAGGACAATTCTCGGGCCTTCCCTTGCCAGAACACCGGAACGGATTGAACCGACAACTTGGAAGCTACGCACAGCAACAGGGGAGCCAGCTACTGTATATGGCGAGCTACCGATTGAAATAATTTTGGGCAGCACTAAAGAGAAACATCAGGCACTGGTAGCAGACATCGAAGACGATGCAATCATCGGAATGGACATCATGAATTCCAGAGGGTTTGAATTGGATTTCAAAGACGGCGTCCTACGTGTCAACGGAGAAGAGCTGGTGCTTCATGGGAGGAGTGTGGAGTTGATCCGCGTGCTGTTGGCTGAAGATGTAAGCGTACCTGAGAGGGCTGAAACCATTCTGAGGCTCGCCTGGACGGGAGTGCGAGCAGCGGGACGTGGTGATGTTCGAGCCCAAACTTCATGATGAGAAAATTGGACGGGGGATTGCACTAGGGAAGACCTTGTTGCGTGCTGACAAATTTGTGCCGGTAGGGTCATGAATGCAATTATTTCCCAGTGACCTTGAAGAAAGGAACAATTTTGGGGCACTGCTCGTCAGTTTCATCTGTGATCCGGGCGTACGAGGTACGATTAGCCAACCCAACGAATTGCCCACAGAACTAGAAAAATTAGTTGCCATCTCTTCCAAAGACATAAAACCAGCTCAACAGCCCAAACTAAGAGATTTAGTCAAAAAGTACCAAGAGATCTTCGATACCGGACAAGGAAAAGGGGTCGAACTAATGGGTCCAGCACAAAATTGATACTGGAGGTGCTCGGCCGATCCGGCAATCAGCAAGAAGACTTCCTCTTGCCAAGAAGGAAGAGGCTGACAAAATAGTCAGCGATATGGGAAAAGAAGGAGTTATCGAACCATCTGACAGTCCCTGGTCCTCTCCAGTCGTACTGGTGAAGAAAAAGGATGGATCGACACGCTTTTGTGTAGACTATCGCCAACAATAATGTCACGAAGAAGGACAGTTACCCTCTCCCGAGAATAGATGACACCCTAGACACGTTGGCTGGTTCCACGATTTTCTCGACCCTTGATCTGAAGAGTGGATATTGGCAAGTAGAACTGGCTCAGGAAGATCGAGCAAAAACTGCTTTTACCATCGGCTTCAGGATTGTGGCAGTTCACCGTTATGCCATTCGGGCTCTGTAATGCTCCCGCCACATTCGAAACATAGATGGAGACAGTGATGAAGGGACTCTCATGGAACACGTGTCTAGTGTATCTCGACGACATAATTGTGGTCGGCAGATCGTTCGAGGACCACGTGAAAAACTTGAGGAAGTATTCCTGCGACGGGAACTCGGATTGAAGCTGAGCCTAAAAATGCCATCTGTACCAAAAGAAGTACGATACCTCGGCCACGTTGTCTCTGGGAAGGAGTAGCAGTGGATGACCAGAAGATCAAAGCTGTTAAGGATTGGCCCATCCCAAAAGACATTCACCAACTTCGAAGTTTCCTTGGTTTATGCACATACTATCGCCGATATGTGCTGGGATTCGCCAACATCGCTAAACCACTGACCAGGCTCACGGAGGGCCAAACAAAGTTCCAGTGGTCCGAAGAATGTCAAGACTCATTCAGGAAACTGAAAGGAGCTTTGATCAACGCACCTGTACTGAGCTATCCCCTACCCAAAGGGAAATTCATTTTGGATACGGACGCCAGCAACGTGGGACTTGGAGCTGTCCTATCTCAGATCCAGGAGGGACAGGAGAAGGTCATCGGTTATTTCAGCAAGACGCTTAGCAAACCAGAGCGAAATTACTGTGTCACCAGGCGAGAGCTGTTAGCTGTTGTAAAGGGAGGGAGCACTCTACAAGTACGTGTATGGAAGAAGATTCCTGTTGAGAACTGACCATGCAGCCTCAAATGGCTCTTACAGTTCAAAAATCCTGAGGGTCAAGTAGCACGTTGGATCGAGAGACTCTAAGAATTCGATTTCGAATTCGAACATCGATTCGGAACTAGCCATAAGAATGCAGATGCCTTGTCGCGAAGACCATGTCCAGATGATTGCTCACATTGCCGACGAGCAGAAGAGAAAGAAGCAACACTTTGTAGAACCGCGGCAATGGATGACAACTGGAATGACAGCAAGATCCAGAAAGACCAGGAGAAAGACCCCGACCTTGGCTTAGTTGTCAGCTGGAAGAAGGGCAATCGAAGACCATCATGGCAGGAAGTCGCAGGTTACTCGCCGGCTGTTAAGTCCTATTGGGCACAATGGAACTCTTTTATTCTGGACAATGGGATCCTGAAACGTGTGTTGGAGGCCGATATTGGTGGGGAAGACAGACGCCAAATAATTGTTCCCAGGAACAGAAGAGAGGAAGTGCTGCGGGAAATCCATGATGGAGTCGCTGGAGGACATCTGGGAGTGACGAAGACCCTGCAGAAAGTGAGGCAACGGTTTTACTGGGCCAATTGTCAAGCTGACGTCCAGGACTGGTGCAGGAAGTGCGCTGTATGCGCTGCTAGCAATGGACCTCGAATACGACCCAAGGCCCCGATGCGTCAGTCAACGTAGGCAGCCCGTTCGAGAGAATCGCCATTGACATCGCCGGCCCGTTTCCCGTATCCGACCACGGGAATAAATACATCCTTGTGGCAATGGACTACTTCAGTAAGTGGGCGGAAGCCTATGCCCTGCCAACCGGGAAGCCATCACCGTCGCCGACGTCTTGGTGAAAGAATGGATATGTCGATTCGGTATTCCAATGGAGCTGCACTCGGATCAAGGCGAAATTTCGAATCCAACCTTTCCAAGAAATATGTCTACTGCTGAACATCCGCAAGACAAGAACCACGGCCCTACATCCGCAGTCCGATGGAATGGTGGAACGGATGAACAGGACGATCAACCGCCACTTGTCCAAGGTCGTCTCTGACCATCAAAGAGACTGGGACCAGTATCTTCATTTGTTCCTGATGGCCTATCGATCCGCAGTACACGAGTTAACCGGTCAAACTCCTGCTAGTATTATAATGGGCCGAGAACTGCGACTGCCTTGTGACCTGAAGTTTGGGATACCGCCAGGACAAGACACTGCGGAAGAGGACTACGTCAGCAAACTTCGGCAGAGAATGGACGACATCCACGAACGAGTCCGGTTGAACATCCAGAGTGCCAGCGATAAAATGAAGAAGACCTATGACATCAAGGCCGACGCTGGAGGATTTAAGGTTGATGACCTGGTTTGGCTGTACAACCCCAAACGTCGTCGTGGACTATCACCAAAGTTGCGGAACTCGTGGGAAGGCCCGTATAAAATCGTGAAAAGGATAAACGACCTTGTGTACCGAATCCATAAGCCACCCCGTGGGAAACCAAGGGTCGTCCATTTCAACAGGTTGGCCCCTTACGCTGGAAACCATGACCAAGTTCGCACCCTCAAGTCACCGGAGGATGATATGACGTTCGAGAAGTTTATGACCTTGTATTCAAACGGGCAGAAAGTTCTACATGGGGTTACTAGAGAGGAGTCACGAGACCTTTTCGAGGTGCCTGCTGACTACGCACTAGCGCACTGTGTGGCAGAAGATCTTCGAATGTCCAGGGGCATCGCCGTAGTGTTCTCCAAGAAATTTGGTCAACTCCAAACACTGCGGGAGCAGAATCCAGAAGTTGGTGGGGTGCTCCAGTTGGAGAAAGGCCAGAGAAACATCTACTACCTAGTTACCAAGATAAACCGTCCTATGAAGATGTCTGGAAGATTCTCACCAAACTAAGAGATACTTTGGTGGACCAGAATCTGGTGGATCTAGCAATTCCAAAATTATCCTGTGGTATTGATGGGTTGGACTGGAGAGTCATAAGAAGTATGCTGGAGGCGATATTCAGATCCAGCGGCGTCAAGATTTTGGTTTGCTGTAACCCTCTTCCACGACCGATCATGAAGACCGTGGAGTGTTACTTCCATCGAACTTCACGGTGCAGATATGGGGAGTCATGCAGATATCGTCACACTCCAAGGATGAAATTTCGGGACGAAATGTCTTTAAGAAGGGGGCAATGTAACGAACCTAGGCCGGACCTGTCGCCTCACGCGTTGCCATCGACAACGATGAGATCATCCCCGGAGATATTCGAGAACCATCCAGTCGCTCTGCCGCGGAAAACAACGGTCAATATTGGAAACAATTGGAACATGCCGGTCGCCAACTGCCAGAATTCGAAACATCGAGGAATGCTGTATCGGAGATAAATAGGCAACCCTCAAGTGGAGTCGGACAGTCTGAACGAGCCCATACGATCGAGCTATATAGTGGCGTAATATAAATTAAGTTGTAGATTCGAGTGTGAAATAAATTATTAAAACCAAGTTAAGTTTATTTACGTTACAGTAAGAATTGGTATCAGCATGAACAACATGTTCAGGTCTGCATTTACAATAGATTATTGTCATCATTATGTAACATTGCAGACTACAAATACCTTCAAAGAGACCATTGTCTGAAACAATAGATGTATTCGGAGGTATACAGAACGTTATAATGTAGGCAGTGAAAATTTGCTCCACCTGCGATACTTTTAGATTCAAATTAACAAGGTCAAGGTTTTTCATGATATCTAGCATCGTTTTTGAGTTAGCCTGCACAATGTCTGGTTGACGACGACCATTGATTTTGATTCGATAAAATTCGAATACATGGAAACATCCTCCATAATCTTGTGGAAAACACCCTTTAGCATTATCCGAAATATTATTCATCAAGTCATCAAACATTGTTTCGAATTCGCCTATCATTTGACACAATTTGATATCGAACAAAGTTTCGATGTATTCCCGGTATTTATTTCGGAATTTATGACAGTCTGTGCAATACCAGCGAAAACCAGGGGATTTCAAACACTGTAAAAAGTTGGCGGAAACTCCAACACAAATTGCCTGATAAGTTTGTGCGCAAAACAGTCTGAAATTTAATCACAGTGTCCACACGTCGACATCATTCATAACAGTAATTTGAGTGACCAACTTGGAAAATGTATCTTACTGATTAGTTACCCAGAGTTTGTATGAAAATCACAATATTTGGCATAGAAAAACAGTCTGAATTTTTATATAAACGGAGAGCACTTTTACACACAACGGAAAGCACAAGTTAGGTGTTGATTGCTATCATCATCTAATTGAGTAGACTAGTCTTTTGATTTGGTATGTTAGATATTCCTGTTCACTTAGTTCTATTGAAGTCTTCTGACAGTTTCACATCAATAACTTTATAATTCAATTCAAATGCCGTCGATTTTTTTGCTATCGTATCGAGTGGGATGTCAAATAAAAGAGAGAATTCTGCGTAAGTAAATATAGTACAATATTGAACATTAAAAATGATTTCAGCAGTCTATGAATGTTTGTATTTGCGAATGTTCCACCGTAGTGCCTGAACTACTCATATAGTACAATAAAGAAATATACCAAGCGACAGGAAAACAGTTTGTACAACTTGTATTTTTCCTGGTTTCCTTTATGTGATTCCATCTAGATTCGGACATTAATTTGACTGTTTGTTAGATTAAATGATTTGAAGATGATGGATTTTCATATAAACTTTCATCCCCTTTTTCAGATTAAATTTCCATATTTTTTTAATCGCGATGCCCAAGTCTACAATACCTTCATCTAGACGTCAATTATTCTAATTAAATTTCAATATAACCAGAAGAAAATATTACGATTCCGTTATATATAGAAAAATTTTAATATAGAAGGGACTTTCATGTCTGGGAAACAAAAATGCTTCCAAAGCTGAAAGCATTTCAGATGGATTGCATTCTACCCAAAATTTTGGACGGGCGTCTTCCTAGAGGAATCAGAATCTGGTATGCTTCTAATTATATTGAAGGAAGAAATAGAAATGCAAAAAAAAATAATAAAGAAATAGTAACTTTTTCTTATATTTATATTGGAATAAAACATCCGGCAAAAACATTGTTTAATTTCATTTATTTTCAACAGTTGCATTCACATCGGTTGAATTGAATGTTTCACGTATGATATTCACTTATATTATTTCGCCCTTTATATAGAATTTACATATGTTAACTATGGACCTTTCCTGATGATCACTCCTCAAAAAATTATATTCAAATCGATCAAATGGTTTTCAAGAAAATTGCGATGAGATCTTATTGATTAAATAGCGTTCCTTCCTTAGTGCTCACTTACAGAGTCAAAGAAACCCACATGCAAATTTTCACCGTCCTAGCCCCAGGAGTTCAGGATGTGCGTTGATATATCAGTCAGTCAGTTATTCTCCTATATATTTATATTTCAGCATTTATGAATAGTACTAGTGCTTTCTATCGGCAGTTCTGTATATGAATCGTGTAAAGATAACAAAATCACCCCCTCACCCTGTTTCGTGTTTCTGTTTCTATTAAATAGACATTAATTTTAGAATCTTCCATATTATTGATAACTCCAAGAAGGTACAACTCCAGTGCAAAAACATAATTCTAATAAAATCGAATGTCACTGAGATAGATAACCACACGAACGGATGAAGTGCGTGAGGGCAGACGTCGTTGACGGTCGTGTCCGTAATAGCAATTCTTAGCACGGTTTTAAATATATTTTCATTTTCTACTGTCACAAGACGAACATTCATGCACATTAAATTCTTCGATAATTATCTTCATTTCTAAGTAGGTAAAATTGCTAATAATAGGGTGAAGGGGGTTTACTTCATCCTATTCCGTATACCGTATAATTGTTTTATCATGAATGTCCTGTCGAGATTGTTCAATTATTAGATATTTATTACTCACGCTATCATATCTCATTGAGTAGACAAGTCTTTCGATGTGATATGTTAGATATTCATGTTAATTTAGTTCTATTGGAGTCTTCTGACAGTTTCACTCAATAACTTTTAATTCAATTCAAATGCCGTGGTCGTCGTATTTTCTATTATTCTTGATTGCCAGCATCTCCATTGTTTTTATTTGTCTATCAAATTTTAATGTTCACTTTTTGTAGTTGACAATGCACGACCACGGCATTTGAATTGAACGTTAATGTGAAACTGCCAGGAGACTTCAATAGAACTAAATAAACATGAATATCCAACACATCACATCGAAAGACTTGTCTACTCGATGAGACTATGATAGAATTGTAACTTGTTTATTACTTATTAGTTTATTTATTTTTTTCCGTAGTCGTGTTGCAGTTTTTTAATTTTTTATTTTATATTACACTTTTTCGTTTCAACTTTCGATGCCACAACAAAAAAAAAAGAATGATATGATAGCGTAAGTATTAGATATTTAATAATTAAACAATCTAGACAGGACATTCGTGATAAAACAATTATTCGGTATACGGAATAGGATGAAGTAAACCCCCCTTTACCCTATTATTAGCAATTTTACCTACATAGAAATGAAGATAAATAATTATCAAAGAATTTAATGTGCATGAATGTTCGTCTTGTGACAGTAGAAAATGAAAATATATTTAAAATCCGTGCTAAGAAATTGCTATTACGGACACGACCGTCAACGACGTCTGCCCTCACGCACCTCATCCGTTCGTGTAGCTATCTATCTCAGTGACATTCGATTTTATTAGAATTAGGTTCTTGCACTGAAGTTATACCTTATTGGAGTTATTAATAATATTGGAGATTCTGATATAATGTCTATCTGATAGAAACAGAAACACGAAACAGGTGGGGTGGTGATTCTGTTGTCTTTACACGATTCATATACAGAACTGCCGATAGAAAGCACTAGTGCTATTCATAAATGCTGAAATATAAATATATAGGAGAATAACTGACTGACTGACATATCAACGCACAGCCTAACTCCGGGGGCTAGGACGGTGAAAATTTGCATGTGGGTTTCTTTGACTCTGTAGGTGAGCACTAAGGAAGGAACGCTATTCAATCAATAAGATCTCATCGCAATTTTCTTGAAAACTATTTGATCGATTTGAATGTAATTTTTTGAGGAGTAATCATCAGAAAAGGTCAATAGTTAACATATGTGAAATTCTATATAAAGGGCGAAATAATATAAGTGAATATCATACGTGAAACATTCAATTCAACCGATGTGAATGCAACTGTTGAAAATAAATGAAATTAAACAATGTTTTTGCCGGATGTTTTATTCCAATATAAATATAAGAAAAGGTTACTATTTCTCAATTTTTTTGCATTTCTATTTCTTCCTTCAATATAATTAGAAGCATACCAGATTCTGATTCCTCTAGGAAGACGCCCGTCCAAAATTTTGGGTAGAATACAATCCATCTAAAATGCTTTCAGCTTTGGAAGCATTTTTGTTTCCCAGACAAGTCCCTTTCTATATTAAAATTTTTCGTATACCGGGTGACACAAGATATCGGGCCACCCCTGTAACTTCTGCATTCGAGAACGGATTTTTCTGAAATTTGGTACAGTTATATAAGCAACTATTTCGGATTTGATCACATTACAATCCAATATGGCGAACTTCTGGTTTTTGTGGGAATGCCAGTAACTTTGTTTTTTCAAATGGAACACCCTGTATATTTTTACATATTCAAGTTCAACAGGTCAAAACAAGTTCAAACCTTATGTCAAATGTCATTTTTTTAAAAACAATTGAAATTGAAATTGTTTTTTTATTTTATTTCGTGGATAAATGAAATTTGGTCGAAGCTATTCAAAATGAGTCGCAAATAACAGAAAAACTAATTTTTTTCTGAAAAATTATTTTTTGTGTCTTTTATTGATGAATCAATTCAGTCATATTTTTCAAATGAAACCCCTATGGGCCACCTACCTGTCTCTCTAGAACATTCATTAGGAAAAAAATTACATATAATTTTTGAATTTCGGTGCAGTAACAAATTGTATACATTCAAAAATCTACAACTAGTTCATGAGTTTCCTTGCAGTTCGAATAATTTTTCAACTTAGTGAGTTGTGGAAAACAACATTTCTGAATCGTGTCAGCTAATTGTGTTTCGCTGTCATCTTCCATCTCAACTCTCGAAAATTAGTTAACTTCCGAGAATTAGTTCAGTAGAAATGTAAAATCAAAATTATAGGTTCACTAGAAGGGAACAGGTTGATATGTTATTGATTTACGGAGAATGTCTTCAAAACATACCAATGCAATGTAAGTCGAGAAAACGCTAGGAGAATTAAAAAAAACACCCTGATCGTGCTTATAAGTATAACTTACAGAATTAGTTGACAAGATTGATTTATTGAAAATATAAAAATCTTTCTATCAATATTCAATTGAGAATGTTTCCCTTTTCTAGTTTGTTATGATCAATCCTTTAAACAAAAGAATTCAAACTTGCCACTGGGTATTCATCCACTATTCAACGTCACTGATAGATAAGACAATCAGTTTTATTTTACTACCGAAAACGAATCCCTAATTCTAACACCCGTCCAAAGTAAATAACACAAACAAGGCCATTAAAAACAATCCCGATAACCGACAGGCACACCAGCCCACATCATTAAGAGCCGTATCTAACTCATAAATCACAAGAAACAGCCACCGAGAAATTCATAAACACACTTGTTGGTCATTATTTCCCAGATTAACCGACAACTACCGTAACTACCTGTCAGGCAGTAAAATATTATCCAATTATAACATAAGATAAGCGAGAACGGGTTAGACAAACAAGACCCTTATCAGTTTTACGATGTCACCTCGTTAAAATACTCATAAAACACACTAAGTCCCGCCCCAGCTTCCGATCGAAGATATTATAAAAGGCAACGAGAGCATAAAGAGTTAAGTCAGTTCATAACAGTAGTCCGTGTAGTAATCACGTCTATCATACGTGAAGAAATATAGTATGCACTCATATTAGTACCAGTGAAAAATGTCACGAGAAATAAAATCTTTCCACGGGTAAAAAAAACCATCTCGATTAAAAAGATACTAACATGGCCTCCGTTTAACTAAGTCAGTGTAAAAAAAAACAAATTTCACCGCATAATTACGGACAATTCTAATCATTCTAACAATAGTTCATTTCATGCGTCGTAAACACAAAAGTACTCCAGTCGAAATTACTTTTCCAGTGTTGTGCGTTCTCTCGATCGAATGATGTTTCTTTGCTGATGTCCATAAAAATGAGCAAATAATTCAACCTGTAACATGATCCGGTAACGAACCATGACAAGCGTCTAAGATAATAAATCCGGTTAATCGTGAAACTTTTCGAGTGCGACCCAAGGAAGGCAACTGGACAATTCGACCTAGGTAATGAATTCCTATTATTGAAATTAATGTTTTGGTTTTTCCTATTACTATTATATGCTTTTCTTAATACACATGTTATGCATACATATATCTCCCATAAAAAGAAACATTGTCGAGAGGTACTAATCCATGGTCATTTGCCTTTAAGTTCACAATCCATGGTACCGAGAAATCACAAGTAAAATTGGGCATGTTGTTACCTATATCAAATGTTTTCTTTGTGTTCTTATTTGTTTGTTTATCTATGTCCTATACAATAATTTTGTCACTTTACTTTTGGTAAAAGGGTTACTAAGTCTATAAAGAGGGGAATGGGTTATACAGGAATGAAAGGAAAGTGCTTATAGACAGTGCAGTCCTTTAGTTTATTTTATTTTCTATCTCCATTATTACCAGTTATTTGGATTATTTCTCGAAAGTTACCACAAAAGTTGCATTCTAAGGATAACAGTGTAATGTGTTTTTTTTTTGTTTTATCTTATGTAAACATTAATTATTTATTTGATTTAAAAAAACCTATGTTCCCTGGGTGTTAGAAAGAAGGTAATGGATGTAGCCGCTCATGTCCGTTAACTTCAGTGCGAATAAATTATTTTATAATTGCTGCTAATACCCAACAAAGTTGTAGCTTTGCGAGCAACTTTTCAACAAAGGACTAATCGAGTATAGGCTTTCTATACTAGAAGCGTCCTTAGCGTCTTGGGCTAATTATATGGAGTAACGATTTATCCAAAACCAGTGGCGTTACAAAAGGGTTAATCTTTTGATAACGATCCAACGGCTTGACCGTAGTTGAGCTGAGGTGAGATAATTTCTATTCCTAAATAATAGGCTGGGATGTAACAAGTTGACAAGATTCAGAAATGTTGTTCTCCACAGCTTACTGAGTTGAAAAATTATTCGAACTGCAAGGAAACTCATGAACTAGTTGTAGATTTTTGAACTTATACAATTTGTTACTTCACCGAAATACAAAAATGATATGTAATTTTTTTCCTTAATGAATA
The DNA here is from genome assembly GCA_018342105.1 of Gonioctena quinquepunctata. NCBI lineage: Eukaryota > Metazoa > Arthropoda > Insecta > Coleoptera > Chrysomelidae > Gonioctena > Gonioctena quinquepunctata. The sequence goes on from JAFIRS010002393.1 coordinate 168,131, forward strand.
TTTTAGAGAGACAGGTAGGTGGCCCATAAGGGTTCCATTTAAAAAAAAAATTATTTTTTATCAAAATGTGATGTGACTGAATTGATTCATCAATTAATGACACAAAAAATAATTTTTCAGAAAAAATTGAGTTTTTCTGTTATTTGCGACTCATTGTGAATAGCTTCGACCAAATCTCACTCATCCACGAGGTAAAATTAAAAAAAACAATTTTAATTTCAATTGTTCCAAAAAAAAAATGCAATTGACATAGGGTTTGGACTTGTTTGAACCTGTTGAACTTAAATTTGTAGAAATATACAGGATTCTCCATTTGAAAAAACAAAGTTACTGGAATTTCTAGAAGAACCAGAAATCCGCCATATTGGATTGTAATGTGATCAAATCCGAAATGGTTCCTTATATAACTGTACCAAATTTCAGAAAAATCCGTTCACTAATGCAGAAGTTACAGGGGTGGCCCGATATCCTGTGTCACCCGGTATATAACGAAATCGCAATATTTTCTTCTGGTTAAATTGAAATTCAATGAAAATAATTGACGTCTAGATTACGTTGTATTGTAGACTTGGCATCCGATTAAAAAATTTGGAAATTTGGAAAAGGGATAAAATTATATGAAAATCCATATTTCAATCATTTTCTGACAAATGTCAAATAATGTCCGAAGCTAGATGGAATCACATAAAGAAAACCGGAAAAATACAAGTTGTACGCGGACGAAGTCGCGGCCATCATCTAGTATAGTACAAAACTGTTTTTCTGTCGCTTGGTATATTTCTTTATATTTAATATTGTACTATATGAGTAGTTCAGGCGCTACGGTGGAAATTCGCAATTACAAAATACATAGACTGCTGAAATCATTTTTAATGTTCAATATTGTACTATATTTATATTTATGAACGCAGAATTCTCTCTTTTATTTGACATCCCACTCGATTCGATTGCAAAAAAAAGACCCACATTGTTTCATGTAACATCCGCCATTCTGATTTTATTCGTGAAAAATGTAGCGCTTGTTACCCGGACCATAATAACGAATCGATTGACACCCCATTTATCAAAATCGGATGCGTAGTTTAGGCGCTACGGTGGAACATTCGTAAATACAAAAATACATAGACTGCTACAATCATTATCTTTTTCGGTTGGCCGTAGTCGGGTGAAAACCCTAACCAATTAAGCATAGCGGGAGGATTCTCTTCATTTGTCCTTGAGACTCTTTAGGTAGATTTCGCCGAATGAAAATAATGAGTTGTCCACCGATCGATATGAACAACAAACATTTTTCTCTTGATTAATCGATATACTTCTGAAATATTGGATAGTTTTGAAGCAGTAGAGTGTTTATTGACTTCAAGGTTTAAAATTGTTTAAAAATATCGTTTATTTGGAAGCACATCATTAGACTATTGCATTATTATTTATGTGGGAGAAACGGCAGAAATCTTGGAAAGGATTTGAAATGAATATAGATACTTATATGCCGTTGATTGGAACAAAAAAGTTGATATTCGATAACGTCTGCGATATTTCAGAATCCACTTTGGTTCAGTACGTCTCAGTCAGAAACTCTTTGGTAATCCTGTGTTGCACTGCATGCACTCAGATATAGAAAATACATACCAGTGGAATTGTCTATTAAGGAGAGTATATTGATTTCAGCAAATAATTTTGTAACGATGGAAAGAGCTGATTGTGCACCCTTTTTATTACCTTGTGAATATTATATTTGGAGGAACTAGCACTATAGAATCAAATTGAAGATGTGTTGATTCAGCTCTATAATATTTATAGAGTACAGTAAAAATAAAATGTGGCTTGAAGAAGGAAACAACTGATCTCAGTCTAGTATAGACCAAGCTATATTATTCGATTTTCGGAGGAATATTGGACATTGTAGTTAGAGGCACAAACTGTTCTGATGTTGTCCCACCAATCCTTTTTTTTTTTGATAGGGTTGTAGAAATCATAAGTTGAATGTCTCAATGAAAACAAGACCAATTGAATTATTGAAGAGAATTCGACAGACCAGATTGGGAGTCATGAGTATTTTGATATTTAGTTTTTGATTGGATATCATGGATTAAAAGTAATGCGTCTTTTCTGCATGTAATCTTGAGATTAAGTACCAAATTGTTAATGAATGGAAGGGAAAACACGAGTGGCATTTTGAAATGATTTCAGGAAATAATTCAAAATCGATTAAGGGCTAGTGGATCAGTAGTACAAGCGTCAGTATTGTACCCACTGTTTCCACCTGGCGCGAGTTTAATTCTCGCAGCCAGCAAAGAAAATTTCAAGGTTCCAAGAGTAGTTTTGGATCCCACTATGAGAGGTAACTCCCCCGTGATCTTAACTCGAACAAGTTTTCATTAACTTCTGAAGGTTGGTTAAACAACTAAGAAATCGGTTGAAAACAATTTTACAAAAAACAATGTAATTGATATTGATTCCAACAGTACCTATCAAGGGTAGGAAAACCGATCACACGTCCAATTGAAAGAGAAAGATCGAAGAGGAGGACTGAGTTATGTGTGTCGTAAACGGGACGTAAACTTTCCGTCAGATAGCATATAATTACCACGAACGAACAAACCTAATATGGAAAGCATGCAGGGTAAACAAAAATCATGAATTTATTAAAAAACATCAACCGTAATTGAGTTAATACATTTTAGAGCAAATTCTTCAAATAACAGTACGCTTTTGATTCGGCCGAAAGTATTTACATGAAAAATTCTATTCCGTTCGGATGCAGTTTTTTTGCTGTTCCTTATATGAAATTTTGAAATGATGATATTTTTGGAATCCGGGTACTATGGTTGACGAGAAGATACAGTAAGTCGTGAAGTCGAGTCGTCCGCAACACCTGGCATTTCTATGAAAATGTAACAAATTGCTCAGCATTATAGCGGAACGAACATATTTATTTTTCTAAAACTTTGGCAATATTCACAAATTCACTTTTGTTTGGTTAAAGGGTCAGAAAGGGATGAAACTTTCGAACCATTGATTTGTCCAAATAGGTCCGAAAAGATCTCATTGAAGAATTTTCATTGCCTTCATCCGGTGGTTGACGGCCTCGAAGGGGCCCTCAGCGAAAATAATTATAATAGAGTCAAATTAGGATATAATATTTCATCAAAAGTTAGTTTTTATAACCGGCAAATATGAGAAAAAGTTGAATTATCGTCATGAAATGCGATTTCATATATGTTAATGATGAGTTACAAAATATTTTCTTGAAAGAATAATTAGTTATAGAACAGAAAATATTGTTGACAATTGAGTTAGTAACAGTAACAAGTAACTGTTTGGTAACCAGATCTTACATAATACTGTAAGAATATCCATGGACCGATCGAAGAAATCAGTCCGTTTCAAAATCTTAGACGTGTTACACATCTCTGGCATTCAGTGTTATTAAGTAACATAGGCTTCGCCAGCCTTTTGTTAAATTACTCAAGAATTATCATCTTTCAATCAAGTATTAATACGATTCAGAAGAGATTCAAGTGATAAAAATTCATTACTATTCAAACACAAAGATTTTTTGTATGGATATTTTTTCTGATATCTTAATGGTTATATGAGGGACATATAATTCATTGAATTGACCTAAATTTATTTCAACTATTTCAGTTTTTTATTTAAATGAAATGAGAGAGGGGAAGTATTAAGAAAAAGAAATCTGAACCATATTCAGTTCAAAAGTTAAGGATCTCAAAAGAATTTAATCAGTTTTTTAGTAATTGAGAACCTAAAAAAATAGAGTCAGTGAACTAGTGCCAAGTATCCAGATGTATTCCAGTCACGAGATGGCCCAGAGAACTTCGAAGACAGCATTTCCGGTAAGGACATAATTTTGGTCATACCGCATTTTTCGAATCCACTGCTGTACAGCTCTCTTGAAAGTATTTGATTTCGCATCTTATGGCAAAGAAAATGATTATTCTAAAAATTACATGAACTATATTTCCTTTTCTGAGTAATTCATTTATTGAAAAGACCAGTGGTTAAATAACATACCACTCATTACAAAACCAACCTCAACCTTCGAATAAAAAAGAGGTTTCTTCAAGACAATACTGCTTGATGCAAATGTTAAATCATATACATGTAACTACATTTTATAAAAATATAATTGAGAGTAAGACAGCATTATGTAGAGCTCCCAGTTTATACTTCCTCAGATCGAACTAAGTGATTTTTTGTCATGCAATTTTTTTTTATCATAGGATACAATATGGGTTTCCTGTCTTCTCAGAATCCACATTTACATATTGATAATACTGGAAAATTGAACGAAATTATGCGTTCGCATGGTCCATTTCTAGGAATTTTTTGAGTACTTCGCAAACAATGAATTTCAATAGGACTGGGCAAGGAGCCCTCAACTTTCGTTTTTTCAAGAAAAAACCAAGTGTACATTTTCTGTATTTTCTCCGAAAGAAGAGCATTGCAAATCGTGAAAAGTGATTCAAAGTTTAGATGATAATTGCGCCTAGTGGAGTTTCTCCCACCACCAGTTTGCATGAACTGGTATTCATCCCAATTATCAATTTCATTTTCATTTTATTGTTAGATGTAGGGCGTTTTGTTGCCCCCTGGAGACCAACCTCACCTTCACGTGGTTTGGGGTGCGCTTGCCGTAACCGCGCAGCGAATTGGATGGTTTGTGAACATTCGTGTTGAAAGTGGGCAGCTGCGACTCGACTAACGAGGCTCTGGAAAACAAACCGAAATCCAAGCTGTGAGCGCCGTGGCGACGGATATGTGACACCAGGGTCTCAAAATAAACGGTGCCGCAACGGAGCCTCCGATAAACGGGGCGAAATTTTGGAGTAATTAGCCTAGGGCCTGTGCAGGGGCACCACAAGGCTGGAGCAACCCCTCTCCTCTCACTCGTGGGTAGAAATGACCACTGAGCCAGAATACCGAAAGGAAATAAAACTCTTGACCTTCTCGGTTGATGATGTATATTTTATGGTACTGGAGAGAATGCAATTACGAGCGTACTACAGGATGGGAAGAGCACTTCTCGGTGTACTGAACAAACGATTAGGATCATCCAGATAAGTGGCCCCTGATCAGAAACCATGGATACGACATGGTGACACAAAAGATCTGGGAGGAAAAAGGAGAGAACTATTGTGTGGCAGATGAACTGTGATCACCTGGACCTGTATTCCATCAAGTAAGATACAATGGGCCCAATGGCCTAGTGTCATTGGAAGTCCAGACGAGCCTACGGGGAGGAGTTTTCAGTGGGTAAATCTGACTCAGGGACTCCTTTCCGGTAATCAATGAAAACTTTCTCCACCTTCCAAAAAAAAAAATGCTTTTCGTTAACTGATGATACGAACATGTTCCTAATCGAAAATTGATTGTATGAATGTAAATGTAAGTAGCTGGATATGGAAAGTTGATGAAAAGGAAAACATTCTCAATTGATTATTGATAGAAATATTTTTCTGTGAATTGAAAAATCCACGATTGAAATGAAGTTATTTTTTAATTAAGACTGGTATTGAAAATCAAATAACTATCTGAATGAAAATGCAAATTTTCGATTTCAGATTTTTTCTTTTGAGTAAGGGCCTTTTCAGAATATCTATCAGATGTAGTTCAATGTCCAGCGTGGCTTTAGCCGGGGAAGTAGTTGTTTTCTGTTAGACATTTACAAAAAATAACTTCATTTTAATGGTGGATTTTTCAATTCACAGATAAATATTTCTATCGATATTCAATTGAGAATGTTTCCCTTTTCAACATGAATACGCCACAAGAGGTTATCTTGACGATGGAAGATAGTGACTAAAGTTTATTTTTCAGTCGCAGATGATTCCACATCTGATTTTATGAACATCCTGTTTATATTTTCAACAAATCAATCTATCATACCCCATGACAGGTTTTAATGTCAGAAAACACCAATTTCAAAGTGTCTCTCCAAAAGAAATGATTCTAACTTTTTCCATCTTTGAAAAGTGAGATTGCTTCTTGAAAATGTGTTTCCCATTTCTTCCGGTCTTCCTGATGATCGTGGAAGCGTGAAATAGATTTTCGTCGACAAAAATGTATTGAAGACCTAGTGAATGCGATGTCTCTCCTGCGTCAATGTTACGAATGATTTCTGGTGAGTACTCTCTTTTGGAAAACATTTTTCTTTGCCTCATTCATCCTTATGAGTTCTTAATTAAGACTGGAATAGAAAATCAAATAACTATCTGAATGAAAATGCAAATTTTCAATTTCAAATTTTTCTTTTGAGTTAGGGCCTTTTCAGAATATTTATCAGATGTAGTTCAATGTCCAGCGTGGATTTTTCAATTAACAGAAAAATATTTCTATCAATATTCAATCGAGAATGTTTCCCTTTTCAACATGAATACCCCACAAGAGGTTATCTTGACGATGGAAGATAGTGACTAAAGTTTATCTTTCAGTCGCAGATGATTCCACATCTGATTTTATGAACATCCTGTTTATATTTTCAACAAATCCATGGAAAGTTGAATTTTGAAAGTCGAGTACTGAATCTTGTTGAAGTTGAAAGTTGTATGCTGAAAGTGGAATGATGAAAAGTAAATTCAATTATCAGAAGTTGAAATAAGAATGTTGGAATTTGATAGTTCAAAACGGGTATTTTAAAATTGGATATTGAATGCTGACAGTTCAATGTTGAGTTTTGAAAGTTGAATATTAAAAGTTATTGTTGAATCTTCAATATTAGCATTGAATGTCTAGTGGTGAAAAGTATCATATGTATTTTTGTCCTTTATATCGGTTGACCATGACATAATACATTCCCCGTTCTCCGAATATATATATATATATATATATATATATATATATATATATATATATATATATATATATACATATAATTGCTCCAAAAGTTTTGTTTGATTTTCATAACTCATTCATCATGGTTCTCGACGATAATTTATTTTTCTTCAACTTACGTAACCTCCACGAGCTCAAAATGAGCAGCTGAATATATAGGGTATAAACTAACTTGTTGCACTTCCGTGGATGACGGCTGTAAAATGCCATTTCGTAACGAATTACAGTGGATAGAAATTCAAAAATTATTCTTGGAATAATTTTTTTATGTCGAATTCAAACAAATTTTCGGAACCACTGTCTGCCTTACCTAACCTGAGCCGTGGAAAAACCTTGGATGTAGTGAACATTCAAATATGTGGGATCTTGAACTGATTTTTTGAGCAGAGTAGAATCCTTATTGACATTCGTTGCAGGCTACCGGCGATACGTATTTACTGTGTCTCTCTGCGATAACGCCTAGTTTACACTAATGAAAACAAACGAACCTCTCCATATCCAAATTGGTAGATGAACTTGGAACTAGCAGATGAAGTCAGCATACTTTTGAGCCCTCAACAAACCACTATCAAAAAATCATTCAAAATACATTAAAATTGTATATAAAATGTATAATCTCTTCACATCAACTAGATTCACTGGATTATAAAAATGTGTTAATGTTATGAAGTTGTCACCTAATAATTTATATGTCAGTCAGTTAGATTTATCAAAAAGTTTTGTGTCCACGTTGATTATACAATATATGTATAAACCATCAACTCTCTCTAATCTACAAGTAGTTCATTACAAACAAAAATCCATGCAATAGAAAGTGGATTTATTCAAAAGGTTATGGGCCCAGTGAGTGACCTATTGCGCAGTTAGAAGTGAAAAAAGAGAGGCACGTGATATACAAGATTAGGGTGTGCCAGTTATTTAGAGATTTATTTGTGCTTGCATTGCCACTGCAAATCGAAGACCCACAATGGCGAGTGAAGATGAAGAATCACAGAGCTCAAATACAAGGAATGCAACTCCTCTAGGCACATCAGGCCTACAATCAAGCACACATACATAGGCAACTAGAAGGAATCAGTAACTATGATACATGGATTTTTCAAATGGGATTGTGTACAGGGCGTGGACTCGAACCAGAAGAGATATGCCAGGACAAGATCGAAGATATGCCTCATGGCGAAGCCAAGTGTATTTACTGACATAAGGGATTGATATGGCCAAAAACCCTGGAATAACCTGAAAAGTGCATTCGAAACTAAGGGGATGACCAGAAGATTAGCATTGCTAAAAAGACTGTTCAGCGCCAAGTATGAAGATTTTCAAACCATGGAAGACAATCTTACTTGCATTACATCAATTGCACAGTTCTTCAATTAGAAATGAATTTATTGGTGTGTTGATGCTGAATGGAAAGTTTGAACTACTGATCATGGCAATTGAAAATCTGAACATTAAGATTTCTGCAGATTATGTTCGATCAAAGTTGATGCAAGATGATGTCCGCAGACAAGAAGGAACACAAAAGACATCAAGTGGAAGTGCTCTAAGAGTTAAATTCTAGAATAAGAATGTGAGCAAGCAGACAAAAGAAGAATACAAAAATAAAAGGCCAAAGTGTTACAACTGTAATAAATATGGACATAAGAGTCCTCAATGTCCAACACTACTAAGAAAACCAGAAAAAGTGATATAAGGAAATTCTCAAGGAAACTCAAGCTATAATCAGAAGATGGAGAGCAAAGGAATTAATGCATTTCTGTCAGCAATGTCAGCAGATTTCAGTGCGAGTATATTGACACAGGAGCATCATCTCACATGACATGCAATAAAGACTGGTTGAAGAATTTACAAGAATAAAGTAACAAGAGAGAAGTTACTCTGGCCAATAATAAAAAATTGGGAACCAAATAAATTGGTGAAGTGGATGTACTTATGGCACAGGGAAAAATCCAGCTAAAACCATAAAATATGTGATCTATATTCCAGGCCTATCAGCTAGTTCATTATCAGTCAGTCACCTGGTGCAGGAAGGACTACTGGTGGTTTTCACAGCGGAAGGCTGTCAGATTTATGACTGTGGAATATTTACTATTGTAGGAAAATTACAGGGCACTGCAAGCTATGCAGATGGTATGTACGAATTGGATACAGTCAGTCCAATGAATAATGCATCCATTGGTAAGGAGAGTTAATAACCTGCACTCATAAGCAAATGCAAATAAACCTACCAACTTTGGCATGGACGGATGGGACATTTCAACCCTAAGGGTATAAAAATACTCAAAGGAGGTATGGCAGTTGGCATAGAACTTCCAGAGACTCAAGATGTGTTGCATGTTTTGGAGGCAAACAGTGCAGATTACCCTTCAACAAAGAAGGAGCTACAATAGCAGAAGATAATTTGGAAATAATCCACAGTGATGTTTGTGGCCCGATGAGTAAAAATTCATTTAGCGGTGCACGCTACTTATTTATGTACTTCGGTATTCGCTGAAAAATTAGAATCAAGTGCTCGAGAAATTCAAGATTACCAAGGAAGAAGTGGAAACAGAAACAGGAAAGAAAATAAGGATATTTGGAAGTGACAATGGAAAAGAATATATCAATGCAGATTTTGATACATTCTTGCAGAAGCATGGTATAAACCTCAGACTACAATTCAGTACAGCCCAGAGCAGAATGGAGTTTCTGAAAGGTCAATACATCAATTTACCTGGAGAATCGTTCACCAACCAAGGCACTGGTGAACAAGACTCCATATGAAGCATGAACAGGTAAAGTCCCAGGTCTAAGTAATTTGCAAGTTTCTGGATGTGATGCATACTATCATATACATTAAGAACTCAGGAGAAAATTTGACTCCGAAAGTAAAAGGATGATTTTTGTGGGTTATTGCACTTAGTCAAAAGGATTCAGATTGTTTGATCCTGAAGAGAGAAAACTGAGGTTCCTAGAAAGAAAATAATGACTGAAATAACCTCTTCAGAACCAAAATGTGAAGAGATGAAGGATCGTCATGTAGCACAAGAAGATAAAATAATTATCCATCAACAAGATGCTGCTCAAGTTGATGATCCAGAAATGAATCAAGGAATGCAAGATCAGCAGAAAAATCAAGAAGAAATTGAAGGTGATGATGAAGAAACACCTCACAATCAAAGAAAATCTACAAATGAGAGACATCCATCAAAGCTTCCAGATGGTATGACAGGTATGGGACAATGGAACAAAGGGAGTTGAAATGAAACCTGCATGCAACATTTAAAAACAGAAAATGGCATATCCCCAAAAATGTATTTCCCACCCAAAATTCATAAAACCGATGCACCTTTGAGAAATATCGTGAGTTTTATTGGTTCCCCTAACTACAAATTATGAAAATGGGTCAGTGAGATATTGAAACACGAATTTGAAAAAGATTAATACCACGTGAAGGATTATTTCAAATTCCATTCGTGAAATAAAAATTCCCGAAAATTACATATTGATATCCCTTGACGTGGTTGACCTCACAATTGATATAATCAGAAAACGGTGGAAAAAAATCCGAATTCACGACACTTTCCTTTGACACTTTCATCAAAGTATTTGAACATTGCGTTGATTCTAATTATTTCAACTACGATGGTGTTTTTACAAACAAACTTATGGCTTGAGAATGGGAAATTGTATGTCTGAACTTCAGCGACAATGCACAAAAAATTATCTTTCGTAGTCCCATAAATCTACTTCAGAAAAAGTTCTTCACCATTTCTAGATACCAAAATCATTAGAACATCAGACAAATATTTCAAACTGTCCAAAAGCAAATCCAGACGTTATTAACCGAATACATTTCAACTATTTTTGTTACTTGGAATATTGAGGTTTGGTGGCGAACAGCGTTGAACATATTGAGAATTATAATTTTATAATTTTTAGGAAGCGCACTTTCACTAATCCGTTTCTTAGCAACAAATTCAGAAACACTAGCCATTTTCGAAAACAAACTTTTCCAACAACTGCCGGAGAGTAAATGAACATTTCAAATTGATAAAACACTGAGGCACAGGTAGGTAAACTACCTGTGCCTCTACCTAAGCTCATAATGGTTTTCTTAGAAAAACCCTCCATATAAAAACACATCCGACCATATTGTTATCTTTCATCGCAGGGACGGATTTATATCTACATAATGTTATTGTTGAGAAAAACTTTTGAAGTAAGGAAAATATAATCAGGTAGGTGATTGTAATTTTATTATTTTATTGTACCCAGACCATGAAATTACAGAGCATACTTATGCGTTTTCCATTGTTAGGGGCTAATCATATTAACAGTCACGAAGCTGGTACGAAATATCTTTGACCAACTTTACAGGGTAATTGGTTATATTTGGACCAATAGATATTCTATGACTATTTTGCAAACGTTTTTTGATAACTCATCCTCATTATCGTTGTCATCAAAATCACTCTTTTTATACGATTCAGTATAATGCTTGAATGAAAGCTTGTCTTTAAAAAGTGTTTTCATTGGTTATTTAATTTTTTTGCTTTTCAATTAGTTTGCCTTAATCTGTTCATTTCTAATAGAGCATCGTTATTACAAGGTCTCTTCCCTGTAAGTTTTGAGCTAAAAGAAATCAACCCCAAAAACTCCCACACCAATTTTGGATGGAATCTGACCATGATCACAAAACTCGTCCGCCATCCTGAAGTCGCCATCTTGAATTTATAGATTTTGACAAAAAATTCATAATCTCCGAACCTGAAAACACCACATACCAATTTTGAATGAAATAGACCAAATCATATCATAAACCAATTTTGAAGCGAATCGGACCATAATCACAAAACTCGTCCGCCATCTTGTGGCCACATCCTAATTTATAATTTTGACAAAAATTTCATGATTTCTGACCCCGAAAACCCCCACATACCGATATTGAATCGGACCGTAATCACAGAAGTCTTTCGCTATCTTGAATTTATAAATTTTGACAGTAAATTTATAATCTCCGACCCCGAAAATCCCCACATACCAATTTTGAATCAAATCGGACCATAATTACAAATTTTCGCCATCTTAGAGCCGCCATTTCATTTTCTTTCCAACAAAGATCCCATAATGCATTGTCACCGGAATTCAGAACACCTGCCAAATTTCAAATTAATCGGACGACTAGAAGTCGGTCAAAATTCACTTTCAAGATTTGACCCTAACTATAACCAACAAGTGAAACTAAATAAACTTGAAAGAAAATATAATCAAAATTCTCCAGTAAAAGTAATATCCAAAATGTTTCCCCCAATGTTGATCTTTCGTCTAAAATAATCTCGTCCAGTTCTTGTAGTTGGAAAATATGAAAATCTTTATGGCTTTCGTTGTCAAAGAATTCGATACTGTGGTGTTTAAATCTGATGGATTACTCATATGAGCGTTGATCCATATTTGGACGATATATTTTGTTCGCAGGCATTGTAATTTTAGTTCAGTCGGCTGGGGAAAAAATGGCCGCCGTAAAATATGTGGATACATCAGCGATTTTATTTATTCTACGTGATAGGGGGTTGATCCTGAGTATGACTCTGACTTGGGCCGGCTCGGAGATGTGTGCGTTAGTGGCCATCTTGGAAAACGCGTTCTGTCATATATCTCCTGAACGGTTTGTCGGACGCGAAAAATACAAAATACTCTTTTCTAGATGATTCAATGCTCTTTCATTATGTTCGGTAATTTTTTTCTGTAACATCAAATTTAGCATTTATGAATGGCCTATTCTCCTCAAAAAATTCCGGCAAGTCGTTCATATTTACCAAGAACAGCAGCCGTCCCAGAACACTGCCCTGAGGCGTTCCTAGTTCAATGGTTTGTTCGCTTGAGAATGTGTTGTTAATTTCAACAACGATACGACGATTTAGTATAAAAGATATTAACCAGTCATTGATGGAGTCTCTCACTACCATTGCATGGAGTTTCGTCTTCAAGAAAAATGGATCTATGGTGTCGAAAGCCCTTGAAATATCGAAAAATATTGCAACTGCAAGGGAGTCTCTATCTAGAATTTCGTGAATATTTTGTATTGAATCAGTTGATGCAGTTTCGGTTGACAGGCTCGCTCGAAACCCATGTTGATGTGGTGATAATAATTTATATTTATCAAAGAAATTGATCAGCCTTATGTACATTGCTTTTTACATAATTTTGGAAATTGGATCCGAGACACAGATAGATCCATAATTTTCTACCAGTGCTGCATCGCCTTTTTTCAAAATCGGTGTACATTTAGATATTTTTATCAAGTCTGGAAATTTTCCTACTTCAACTGAGTGGTTTATTATATGAGTTAGGTACAGCGCTAGTTCGTGCACACATTCCTTCAGTAGTGATATAGGAACTTCGTCCAAGCCTACAGATTTTTTGTTTTTCAGGTCTATTATGATATTTTCTATTTTATATATTTCAAAATGTATGTAGTACATTGTATTAACAGAGGATTTCATAGTCGTACAACAGGAAGGAGTTGAATCAGATATATTACTTTTTACCAGGTCAACGGCAGATGTGAATAATTTAACGAAGATATCAGCCATTTTGTTTGTATCATCTATAGTTTCATTATCCAGTTTGATATGCATATTATGTCTGTATACTTTTTTGTTTTGTTTAATTTGGTATTCACTATCTTCCATAACATTTTAGGTTTATTATTAGAGTTTTCAATCAGGGCTGGGTAGTGATTAGTTCTCTCCGTTTGAATTTGGTTGTTCAGAGTATTTTTCATAGTTTTGTATTTTGGGTATATCCTATCATCATTTGAGAGCTTACGAAGCCAGTTTAATTCTCTAACTTTATTACTCAACTCAAGAGTTTCTTTAGAATATTTTATGTTTATATCCTTAGCCCTGTTGTTAGATAATTTAATTTTTCGTTTTGGATGTGAAATCTCAAAACACCATAGAAAATGTTGCCAGAAATGGTTTAGCACTTCAAATTATTTTCAGTGAATGTAATTTTTGAGGACCGAACTGAGGCAAAGAAAAATCAAAACAAACTATGCGTGTTCCCTATTGGTTACAACAAAGAGATAGGTACTCTGATTCAAATTTATTGGATGAATTGAGAACCTCATGTCCAGATGACTACAGAAATCATATATGAATGACTACAGAAATCATCTAGGAATGAAAATACATTTAAAAATTCATTTCAACTAGTTTCACCTTACATAGGAAGGGTAAACATAATTTTGAGGAAAGCTGTATCTGCTGAGGCCAGACTGGTCGCTACATTGAGGTAAATGTAATATTATTTCAGTTAAAACAATATTAATATACATAAATTATTCAACAGGTTTTCAGCAACTGGCCGTACTCTGGAATGTTTGAAATTTTCCATGATTATTTCACCTCAGTTCTTGAGGAAACTTATTCCGGAAATATGCGACGCTATATTTTGAGTTTTGAGGAAGATATACATGGAGGTAACAAAATTTATTTACTCTATACATACAACTTCAACTTCAATAGAGAACTTCAACTTCAAAATTAAATTCTAAACACAGAAAATATAAACACAAAATTAATTCTTACTCATTACAAAATTTAATGTTTAAACATTTTTTTAACTTAACAAGATAAACTATGTACTCTGTATGTCGCAAAGTGAATAAAAGTATTCAGAGTCTTCTGAATTATTAATTTTGTTTATGAAAAAATTAACTATTTGGATTGAACTAATAAAACTAATCCTGGACATTTATTGAAGTGAAAATCAAGTAAGTTTCAGGATTTGTACCTTAAGATGTTATTGAACTGGTGTTGTGGTAACGTAGAATACCATCGTGGGGGCCATTGTCACCGTAGACGTAAGATCTGTTTTGTTGATGATTTGAATGAGTGGCCCGACGTTATTGCTGATGATAATGTGATGGAAGAACCATTTTTAACCGACGAAATCAAAAAGGAGGACCCGTATATTTTATGTTTTTCCATCATATTTTTTTATGTATGATCAAGCATAACTTTTTACTGAGGCGTCCGATTCCGATAATTCTTTTTTCAGTGGATAGGGTGTACTTCGAATTTGGTACCATTCTAATTCAAAAGATGAAATCCACCCCTAAGGGTAGCGAAATGAAGGATATTGATCACTCACCCGCTGAATTCTGGTCCGTTAACCTTCCGCAGATGACGTACGGTCTCTCGCACCGATTGATTCAAATATTCGCGCTAACTATATGTTGTTCATATATTTTCCGCTTTCCGCCAGGGTACCTTTCGAACCATTGAGAATCTTGTCAGTTGTACATTGTCTGTCGAATAGAGCGTTTGCTTCGTTAGAAAGATCAGTATACGGTGCGTGAAACCGGCGTTATCGTTCGTGTAAAACTCTGAGGCAAGGATAATTTGATTTGGCTTCTTTATTCTTGAACTGAATAGTATGTTTTTAGTGTGACTACGTCAGAATGAGTGACGAAAGAGAACAGGAGCGATTGCGAAGACTGTATGAGGCAGTCAGTGAATCAGAGGCTGAACCAGAACCAGATGATGACAATGACAGCTTACTTAGCGATCATGAAGAAAATTGATAAAATTTGAACTAGTTTGTTCAGTTGCCAGTTTTTATTTATCAAATTTTTTTTTTCTATTAAATTGTTATATTTAATGTTAATTTATTACTGTTTATGTTTTTGTCATTTTCATCAGAGGAATATTTTTTTTGGTTAAATTATTATTGTATTGAATAAAAATACAGCTGTTTTATAGCATACAAAAAAAAATATTTGTACATGGAAATTATAGTCAAATATTAAGTTCAATAAACAATATTCATTTATTTTCAAGTAAAAACGACCAATAATCATTCCTTGAAAAAATCGGTTTGTTAGACCGACGTTATCAAAAATTAAGAAACCACTCACGTTATCTGCGAAAGGTTAACCGATTCTATCAGGCATAACTTTGTACTGGGTATAGGGTATACCTTATATTTGGATTTCGAAAGGAATTAGCCACCCTTACGGGTGACAAAATAGGGGATAATTGATTTTTCACTAGTGAACATTGGCACACACATACGTAGTTGACAATGACAGATCGCTACTGACATTATTCTTGTTCCGTCAAAATCAGTATATTTTATGAGAGGATGGAATGACAAACAAAGTAATGAAATAAACTAACCAGAACAACGAAAATAATTCATATTACAACAAATAGTAAAAGTGGATAATCATATTATTTAACTGGTAGTAGTTGAAGTAAGGTGGGTAAGTAAGTATTTTGGAAGTAATCAAAAAACAAGTAGGTAGTAATTGGTAGATTTTAGCCCCAAAAAATTGAAAAATAAAAACAATTTAACAAAAAATTAAACCGACGAAATACGGAACTGAAAAGTAAAATAAAAGCTTTTTAACAAATACTGATACCGACGAAAAGACCAACTGAAAAGCAAAAAATAAAACGAACCTTTTAGTCAATGATAATTGAGCTCCTAAACTGATGTAAGTAACTGATTTTGAGTCGGCGCCAAACAAACTAGCAATTGAATTAGGTGAAGCGTAAAATGATGGCAGCGAGATGCACGGCTGCGTTTTGATGACTTCTTTCATAGATAATGATCTTCGATAATTGTTTGTTTGGCGCCGACTCAAAATCAGTTACTTACATTAGTTTAGGAGCTCAATTATCATTTAGACTAAAAAGGTTTATTTTATTTTCAGTTGATTTTTTCGTCGGTTTAATTTTTTGTCAAAATGTTTTTATGTTAGAAGGAGGTTCCTTGCGGTTTATATTGGAATTAATACTAAAAGCTGATAATGATTGTCTTGAGGCTTTTTTCTCGTATGATGAATATGTCACCAAAGTTGTATTGTCTGGAAATGTGTTCAATGCGGCTTTATATAAAGCTCTGTTGATTATATTTTCACAGTATAGCCGTTGTTCCTCAGACTATGTTTTTAGTTTTGCGGCAAATGTGACCGAAAAGCGTCATATTCATTATCTGAAAAAGTGCCTCATATATGCTTTCTTCAATAATTTTTCTCATTTTCATCCAATGTTCTGGTCGATGCTGATGTGACACTTTTCTATGCTTTTCTCTGCAGTGCGGGAATGTTTTTTTTTAATTTCTAGAAGCGCATCATATTCCTTTTCTTTCACAAATTTATCTGAATATTCCAGTATTTTAATTTTCCTCAGAACAGTATGTTTTCTGTATACCGATATAAAATCCTTCATACACACTTTTTGCTTTTTTTGAGCCATGTTCAATAATTCAAATTGAAGAAAAGAGGCGGTTTTACTCGATTATTCATTTCACCAACTACACACTAGCGAGCAAGTAACGAGCGCAATAGTACGCCCAACCAAGTTTTCAACCTGAACTGAAAACCGGCGAACGCGGTTGCGCCACACACACACCGGCGAATATACGGCGAGCCCAACAATGTTGGCCGACCGCGCTCGCCGCCAATGAATGGAGGCCTTACGTACGCAGTCCTCATGCTGACGTCACACCATCCGTATACTCCGCGTAACTTAGACTATGATTAACAATGTCTGCACTCTGCAATGCAAACGTGAATCGACTCAATGTGTGTTTTTCTCCAGACCGGCAAATTCACGGTACCTGAATGAAAGTGGAAAGTGGAAAGTGGACTAATGCGATAAGATTGTATTGAAGAATTCTGGGAAACATTGCCATTCAAATTAGATACAATATATTTGAGAATTATATTAAGATAAAAATTGAATATTTTGCGTATAATTGCTCCCATACCAATTATTCGATCACTGAAGTTGTATAGTTCTGAGAAAGATATATGAATGAATAAATACTGAAATATTCATTTAATGTTTATGGTGGTATTGATGAATGACATTAACAATGGAACCATACAAGAAAAATAATTTTTTCTTTCCGTAATTGCGGTTATAAGATAAATGGTAGGTATAACTTCTCCTAATGTAATAAATTCATTGTATGCCTCCACGATTGTTCTGCAGCATTGTGCACTCTTTCAACATGTGATTGTAGAGTAGAGTAGAGTAGAGTTTATTTGGTGCAGCTGATTATAAAAATCTTTACACAAGTCATTGAAAAAAAAAATACATGTCTAAGACTCACAATCATATGTCCATACAGGTCAATGTGAACACATACACTCACATACACATACTAGAAAACACAAAAAAAAAGATGTACACAATAATATATAACACAATGAGGTTTGAATAAATATATGAAAGTATAATAACACAAATAGTTAAAATCAATGTGTGGAAAAGGAAGTTTGGTAATTTGAAGTAATCATGTAGATCATATATATAGTATTTGTGGAAAGTACTTTGTTGATTATTTCCTTGAATTCATAGATTGAGAGGTTTCTGGTTTCCTCTGGCAGTTTATTATAAAGTTTTATGTCCAAGCTATTTTTACCTGAAATTTCCAATCTATATAATTTATCAACAAGGTTGTTGGCGTTTCTTGTTTGATAGCAATGAATATCTCTGTGAGTCTGAAATTGTTGATTCTTTTTGTGTATTTCTACAAGAGACTGATAGATGTACACGGCAGGAAGAGTCATAATATATAGGCTTGGAAATAGGGGTCTACAAGAGTCCCTATAATTTGCATTTGCAATTATCCTAATTGCCCGTTTCTGCATCGGAAAAACCCGATTTGAGGAAGAGGAGTTGCCCCATAGATATGTACCATATGATAGGTGAGTATGAAAAAGCGCGAAATAGGCTGTGCGTAGTACCCCAGGACTTATGCAAGAGCTGATTTTCCTTAATAGAAAAGTTTGTGTCGACAATTTTTTACACAGCACTTCGGTATGATTTGACCATTTCAAGGATTGATCAATATGGATGCCAAGGAGTTTAACTGATTTCTCATGAATAACAATATTTTTTGTTGAGAA
The DNA here is from genome assembly GCA_018342105.1 of Gonioctena quinquepunctata. Lineage (NCBI taxonomy): Eukaryota > Metazoa > Arthropoda > Insecta > Coleoptera > Chrysomelidae > Gonioctena > Gonioctena quinquepunctata. The sequence continues at coordinate 186,897 of JAFIRS010002393.1, forward strand.
AGTAATAGATTCCGTTTTGTTTTCGTTACACTTCAGGGTATTAGGAGTTAGCCACTGCTTGATTGCGCGAAAGATCTGAGCTGATACTTGATTCAAATCGTTCAAATTACTGTCTGAGTGATAAAAAGTTGCATCGTCAGCAAACAGTATGCAGTTGATAAAGTTCATATGATCGAATATATCATTTATATAGATAATAAACAGGAGTGGACCTAATACAGAACTCTGTGGTACCCCATGCGTGATTTGAGCAGTGTATGAATTTTTATTATTATAGTATACTGACATGTATCTATTTGATAAGTAGGATTTGAAAAAGTCTAAGGCTACTCCTCGAATACCATAGTGCTCCAGCTTATCAAATAATACCTGATGTGAGATGCAGTCAAAAGCTTTGCTTAGATCTATTAGTGTTGCACATGTGTGATTTCCGTTTTCAAAACCATCCACTATATCCTTTATCATCGTATAGATCGCCTCAATAGTGGAATGATTTTTACGGAATCCAAATTGTCTCGTGTTCAGGAGTTGATTTACCTCAAAATACCTGATTATTCTATTTTTGACAATATATTCAATTATTTCACCTAGTATTGGTATGATAGAAATTGGCCTGAAGTTTTCAGGTGACTCAGTGTCACCACTCTTGTAAATAGGTATAACTTTGGAAAATTTTAAAATATCCGGGAAAACTCCTTGAAGGAAACACATATTGCAAAGCTCAGTGAGTGGTTCGGCAATTTTGGTTTTGATATCCTTAATTCAGATCAAATATGTCAAAAGTATTTGTGTTTTTTAAGTCATTTATAACTTCGATAATTTCATTTGGGGTAGTGGGTAGGAAGAAAAACGAAGAGTCTGTTCTAGGAAGACTTTTCAAAAAGTCATTAGCGGAAACAGTAGTAATGGGTAGACTATCAATAATAACCTTCGCAACAGTAGAAAAATATGAAACGAAATCATCAGCTGAAATATTGCTGGATTTTTGGTGCATTTGTGTTAATCCCCGTTCTGTTTATCAGTTTCCAAGTATCTCTACATTTGTTTTCGAGTTTATTATATAATTGTCGTAAGCATTCCTTTAGCTTCGATCAGGCATTTTTGTATGATTTATTATAATTTTAAAATATTCTTGTCATCAATGGAATTTGAGGATTCACTGATGGTTTTTAAAATTGTGAGATTATTTCTCACGAATTTGAGATGGTCGTTGAAAAAATGTATACCACTAGTTTTTTGTGATTGATTTTTTTTGTTTTTTAGAGGAAAGTGTTTGTTAATATAGTGACCCAAAGTGTTAGTTAGGTATTCGGACAGTAATCTAACATTTTCTTTGTCATCGGCTGCCATTATAGTTTGCCAGTTTGTGATATCGAAGTCATGTTTAAAATTATATAAATTATCCGCGCAGATACGGCGTGCAATGGAATGTGTTTGAGTCTTAAATTGTTTGCAGAGTTTGATGAACTGTGCACGATGATCAGATATACAAATATCTACCACTCCATAATCGCTTATTTCATTTTCGAAGTTAACTAGTATATTGTCAATGCAAGAACCACTACCACTCACCGGATCAATTCTGGTGATTTCATTTATTAATTTTGTGTAGCCATAAGTTGTGATCAAATCCATAAATCTACAGTGATTTGTATTACTATTTTCGAAATGAATATTGAAATCACCAGTAATAATAATTTTTTTATGTCTACTATTTAAAAGGTTAATCAGCTCTTCCATTTTATCCATAGAGATATCGATATTTCCGAGTGACGGGGATCTATAGACGGTAAAAATAACAACATTCATATCTAAGAGTTCCACTCCACAAACCTCACAATGCAATTCCATGTGAAAAGAGTCGAGATTAACAGGTTTTGTTTTCAAAGATTTATCAACATATATTGCTACTCCGCCATGGACATCTATCTCTCTACAAAAGTGGGAAACCAATAAATGTTTGTTGAACTGAATTGTTTGTAACTTTTCCCTTGTGAGCCAATATTCACTTAGACAAAGTATTGTTATAGTACTATCGTCTAAGACATGAGATAAAGAATTTGTTTTATTTTTGATAGATTGAATATTGACGTGCAATAGACTGACCTCATTTTCCACACAATAATTTTCTTCATTTCTAAAGTCCAAAGTGTATATATCCGACAAGTCATTACTCATCCTTGGGTCACCGTCTTGGGTCTCCAGTGAAAAAACTTGCTGACACAAGCACCTGCAGGCCATATGTTGGGATCCATCGCCTTCTCAAAATTTTCCTCCAGTATTTTGACTTTGAAAGATGCATACATTTCTGGAAACTTGGGAGTTAGTGCCTCACAAACCACTTCCCTAAATTTCTTCTGTAGCAATGTATGCAGGTCATTGACTGTGGTCCCCTTGTCAACTCTGTAGACGTGAAGAGTTACGAGTTTTGGGACACCCTTTACAGCCAAATTAGTATTGTTTCCTATTATTCTATAGTTATTTGTTTTTTTAACACCATTTACACATTTTCGGTTGCATTTGTAACATTTAGCGTTTGAATTTAGAGACATCTCCGTCAACACATCCATAGCTGTCGAGACACGAGCTATGAACAATCCATCAGTTTTTCTTCTATTAAAGGTGCAATTGCATTGATTTTATCTTCATGATCTTTTTTTACATGCCTTCTTACACATGCTAAATGGATGACGATTGTATTTGCATTTCACCGAGTGCAAGCGAGAATTTGACGCGAGCCTATACACAGTGTAAATAACACGGAGTGTTACGAATATAACATGTGGACTTTGTATCTCTGCACGGAATAGGAGTTCAGGTTTCAACGTCTAGTGCTGTAAAGGGCCTTACGGTTGCGCTAAGGCCGCCATTTGCTGATATTATTGTGCTTTGACGCTTGGTGTGAACAAGTCATTTCCGTACGTTTTTCGTGAATTTTATATTGAAAAAGAACATAAACAGCTTATGAGACAGTTAACACGTGTAAGGTTAGCTCATGTACAATAATGTGTGAATATTTCAAAAATTTATATCTTATTTGAAAAAAAAACAAATTACGTGTTTTTCCAAATTATTCCTGGTTTTCGTGCTTTCTTCCTCTCAAATCCCCTCTGTGAATCACTTCCCAGTTCTTCCGAATTCACCCTGATAATTATTCTTCATCCCTTTATTACCTTTGCCTATTTTCAACCCTCCTCTGGCCCCCGTTCCTCAATTTTTCATCATGCCAATGACCTTTCATTTTACAACAAATTCCTTCGGAAATCATATCTCTGCTCCTCGTTTACCTCGTTAGTTACCTCCTTCCTTTGACAAAAAAACTCGCATAAATATTGATTTTACTGAAAAAACCTTCGGGAAATAATGAAAGAACATCCAATTACCTGAAAAAAATATCTCCTGTAATATTCGCCTGCGACAAATCGTTTAGGATATAAATGAAAAAAACACGTTTTCCAAGATGGCAGCTTTCCTTCCCCCGTGCCACACCAACTCAGATTTATACTCAGGACCAACCCCCCTTTCATGTAGAAAAAGACTATTTGATGAATCCAGATTCAGAGTTGTTAAATTATAATCTAGCGAAATCAACGTCATTATTTGATTATTCATCTCGTTGTACTGTGGGTATGATTTTTTCTAAGATGTTGAATACATTTTTGGTATCAGTAAAATACGTCTTCCAGATCCGCGAAAGCATCTTGGTGGCGTATATAATTTTTCAGCAATATCAATGACAATAGTCGCAGCCTGTCATAGCTTGAAAACCGGGTTGAAGATCTTGCTAAATACGTTCCCGATATTTTATACAGATGGAAAACATCAATGTATCGACGGGAATTACCAACATCGATATCCAACCAAATGTTCAAGAACCTTTTGAAAATTAAAATGTCGGTGTAAGACCATCGAATAGACACTCAACTTCATTGATTAATAAATATCATGGTCACTGTTACTTTGAAAACGAGTGTTACCCTCAGGCTCTTACCCTTTCGGTTTCAAATGGGTGGGCAACAGCCATTCACGAATTCAGAATTTTGACTGAACAAGGATTAGAGACCGGTCTCTATTCTGATTGCGGACCTGATCGTTCCGCACATACCACGGAGCCTTCGTTATCATTCGCAGGACTGTCATTTGCGCCCGTTCCAGGACGCGAATGCTAGCCCTGCAGGTCTGATCCCAGGCGGCTGATTGTACAAAATTACAGGACATCAATTTATAAATCACAACTTTGTTCTTCAGAGAGAGTTCGTTTCTCCTATTATTCAGGGGGTATAAAGTACATATTTTCTTGGCAAACTTGTTTTTAACGATATTAACGTATGGTACTTGACTTGATCCAACCATCTCCCTTTCAGAGATAGACACATTCCTCTCAAGATTGTTTCTCTTTCGGCCCATCAAAATCGCCTGCATTTTGTCAGGATTTAGTTTTTCTGTCCACTCCAGGTCCCACCTCTGGAGATCGTTTAATACAAAGTGAAGCCATATTGTTAGCGAATGAGGCAAATCTTCACGTGTTCACTCTTTGGGATATCGAATGTGTGAAGGGCATATAAAAACGGAGACAGTACTGCCCGCTGAGATTCGCCGGCCTCAATTTCTCTCGACTATCGAACATTGAATGTGTGAAGGGCGTATAAAAACGGAGACACTACTGGCCGCTGAGAAACGCCAGCCTCAATTTCTCTCAACTCCGAGAGATAATTGTGGACCTTTATCTGAAATATTCTACCCATGAGGAACGACTTGATCCACTTCACCAGGCTCTGGTGATTTTTTATCAAACTTTCCATGATCGGTGGATAGGTAGAGGTGGTCCCATACATTGGCCTGCACGTTCTCCGGATTTAACTTCACTAGACTTTTTTTTTGTGGGGATACCTTAGATCCCTAGTTTTGAAACACCTATAGAATCTGTGGAAGATTTAACAGCAAAAATTTGAGCTGCATGTACGTTAATACAGGATACACCAGGAATATTCCAAAGCGTGCGTCAGTCGATGATACGGAGATGCCAATTTTGTATTGAACAAAATGGTGATCCATTCGAACATTTGCTTTGATGCCTTGTTTGTTTCTATGTTGGGTACCCACTAAACCGTTTTTATCATTTAAGTAGATATTAATACACAATAATTGATTCTCTTCATCAAAAACATGTTGATTGGATAATATTTTCGATCAAATAATATGATGGATGAAAAAATGGTGTTATCGGTCTCACTCTGACGTTCTATGTTTCCGATTCTCTCAACATTGAGAAATGTTCAGGAGGTTGACACATATTCCGATATGTTGTAAGAAATAAGCATTATGCGATTATTGCACTTAGGAAATTATGTTTCTACTAAGGACATATCTTCAGTTCTTCTCAATTATCTCAGAAACCACCACTTTCAGGCACATGGAGACTTTTAGGTTGAGTATCGATGAGTGAATTGATGTCAAACGTTCATTTGTCCATTCACTTGTCCCAAGAAAATGTGAAGGAACATATGACCACATACCATCGTAATTACGCCACTGGTTTACAAAAATTAAAAATCATAACTTCAAATTAGCACGTTGATAACCCTGATCAGTGTACCAAGTTTCAAATTTTTTCCTTCAGGAATTTTGAAGAAAACAAATTGAATCTTAAGTTTTTTCGTACTTTCGACACTCTGTATCTCAGAGGGGAGGCATTTTAGGACATACCTTAATAGCAATTTTTCACCTCGAACTGAGGTGAGCAATCTGTAGTCGGAGTTTGTCGGTCTTATTCTGACTCACCCTGTATACAGGGTTGCTGATATGTATGGAAACGGAAGATTATCTCAGAAAGTAAGATAGCTAGCAAAACATATTTGGACACAAAAGTTTTTGGGTTTTTCAAATCTATTACTGAAAACAAATTAAGTATACAGGATCATTCAAAAAGTCATGTCAAAACAAAGTTGCTTTTTCTTTAATGGAACACCCTGTATATTATTCCATATTTCAATTCTTTCAAAATTCCAAATAAAATTGATATAGCACATCATATCCTAAATTCAACCGTTTTCGAATTTTTAAAAATTACTTTTTACTACTCTCAAATTTATTACAGAAAAAATCCGAAATGATGGATATTTATTATAAAAACTACGCAAGGTGAAGTATTATGGATATGCTTGTATCAAACTATTATTTTTTAGAGAAAATGAAAAAGCATAATTATTTTGGGCTGATAAAAATCCATGAGACGAAAAAAATTTATTTTTTAATGAATGTCCTGGATATTAAAAATTTTATAAAAACAATATTTATGCCAGAAAAAAACGAAAGAAAACAAGTTTTAATAAACAACGAATATTTTCTCTGGAATTCTATTTAATAAGGTACGAAAAATGTTTACCATTTACCTCCTGACAGTTATGAATTCGCTGAACAAAATTTTGTAGTAAATCTAAAATCATGTTTGGAGGAATGGTGGGAATTTCATGCCTTATCCTTTCTTGCAACTCTTCGATATTTTGGGGCCTATTTTTGAAGACTCCATTTTTTATGTAACCTCACAGAAGAAAGTCAAGTGGGGTCATATCGGGAGACCTAGCTGGCCATTCAATTGCCCCCCTGTGTCCAATCCATTTATCAGGAAAAGTTTCATCTAGATATGCCCGTACCACACGTCCGAAATGTGTTGAAGTCATATTTGTTCTGTCGGCAAATTGGAATTGTTATTGTTCGGGAATAATCGTCCAACCTTTGGAATAATATGCTCTTGCAAAAGTAATAAATATCCTTCAGAGTTCCGTTTGTAAAATAGGGTCCTATGACGTGTCCACCAATAATGCCACACCAAACATTTACTTTTTGTGGTCGTTGAGTGTGAACTTCCTCCATCCAATGTGGATTTTGTTCCGACCAATACCTACAGTTGTGTCGGTTTACGTGCCCGATTAAACAAAATATAGATTCGTCAGAAAACAATATCTGGTTGACAAAGTTGACATTTTCGTTAAGTTTATACATAATAACTTCATAGGACTCGATTCTACGATCAAAATCGTCTTCACTCAATTCTTGTGACAAATTAATTTTATATGGATGGAATTTTTGCAGTTTGCAAACTTTTTGAATGGAATATCGACTCATGTTATGATTTAAAGCCCTCTGTTGTGTCGAATTTATTGGATTTTTCACCACATCTAACATGACATTCGAAGAATTTTCTTCATTTGTAACGCTTACGGATCTCCCAGTTTTTGGTCGATCTTTGACACCTCCAGTTTCATGAAAACGTTGCAATGTTTTCGAAACGGTTGATTCAGAAAGAAGTTTTAATTCATTAAAAATATCCACTACTTGGTCACAACTTTGTCTTCTATCACCATATCATATAATCATTGAAATTTCAATATGCATGGTTTCACTTGAAAGTGCCTATTTTGCGCGAAAATTATTCACACTAAATGTATTTTTTTGACATGTGTTGTCAAGATCATCACTGTTAGACAAAAGAACGATGGAGCTAGAAAGTTTCAGAGATAACTTGATTGACTATAAACTTAATGGACTAAAATATTTTTGAATGATTATCGGAAAGTTATTTTCAAAATTTGATATGTCGAAAACGGTTAAATTTACGATATGATGTGCAATATCAATTTTATTTAGAATTTTGAGAAGAATTATCGGATAATTATGATTATCGGAAAGTTATTTTCAAAATTTGATATGTCGAAAACGGTTAAATTTACGATATGATGTGCATATCAATTTTATTTAGAATTTTGGGAAGAATTGAAATATGAAATGATATACAGGGTGTTCCATTAGAGAATAAGCAACTTTGTTTCGTCATGACCTATTGATTGATCCTGTATACTTAATCGTTCTTTATTGTAATAGATTTTGAAAAATTCTGAAACTTTTGTGTCTTAACATTTTTCGCTAGCTAGCTTACTTTAGGAGATAATCGACCGTTTCCATACATATCAGCGACCCTGTATATATATATATATATATATATATATATATATATGTATATATAGCTAAAACGAATAATTGAGGAGACTCTAAAGGTTGAATTATCTGCTCACACAGAGTCAGAAAGGGAAAAGCTCAAAACTCTCGCCCTTCTTAATAAAACTAAACAGCCATTTGAAAAAACAAGAAATCTTGAAAAACGGAATTTTTTCGAAAGGCATATTAATCTCCGTCGATCACGAACTAACACCCCAAGAACTGAAGGAAAAACGAATTTTATTAGAACACTACATACAACCAAGAGAAAAAAAATACAAAGCTATCTCGTACAGGAAAAAACTCACAATGAAAGGACCAACAAGGACTTACTGGAAAAGCAACCTGAAGACCCGAAAGAAGATAAAAACAAAGCCCCAAGTAACAGTGCTCCATCAATACCTGTAAACGAAAGGACAAAATAACCATCGACTCAGACGAAACTACAAAAAGTCGTCAGTAGAACATAGGAAACTAGAACAGCTCTGAAAACAAGAAATCAATCCAGAAGCGAACAGAAGTGAGGATTTTTACTCCCCCATTTGACCATATTCTCACAATGATATAATTATATTTTTATTATCATTCATTTATTTATTAACCCTAATCTAGCCAAATTTGTCAGGTTTCATATTATTTTTCACTAAAATTTCATAACTCAACTACTTAATATAACAAATGAATGAATACTTCAAACCACCATCATTCAGAATCGAAAAATGCGAATTTAAAAATTTTCTGGAAATCGATAACAATTAAACTTTCAGCATAATACATAATTATATAGGAATCATATCAAAAAAACATCAGTCAGTACTTTATAAATTGGGTATATTGAATTGTATGAACATGAATTGTCTGATGTTTTGCTTTACACTTTATTAATATGGTCGAAAATCTTATACAAATGCTGTTTCTTTTGTCCACGTGCGGATTTATTTCCTTGTCATTGCCATTATTTATTCAGTTGCTTTAAACTTTTAAAGATATATTGAATTTTATCAACATCCAATACTTTCGAGTTCAGATAGTCAATACGATGGTCTCCTTGGTCTTTTGTGACCTGTGATGCCATCTGCCAGTAATTGTTTAGTTAGAGCAATATATACTTTTTCCCAATCAGGACATGGAATTTCATAAACATCATTTGATTTCGAAATGTATATTATGTATACGGGAAACAGGATAACGAAATAATGGGATACCTGGGTAACGAAAAACGGGATTACGGTATAATGGGATAACGGAATCATGGCATGAGATGATAACGGAATAACTGGATAACGAGAAACAGGATAAGGGGTTAACAGGATAACGGGATAACGGAAAGCTGCAAAACCATAAGCATAAGCTAGATGGAACAACACAAAGGAAAACATAGGAATAAATATAAATTTCACGCGGACGAAGCCGTGGTTATATATATATATATATATATATATATATATACATATATAGTGTCCGCCAAAATCTTTGAACCATATGGGATTTTTTTTAATAGTTTCTTAGAAAATTTTATTCCTAATAAAAGTTGGTGCATTCAATTAGACTAAATACTCGCATGGCCGTTATTATCAGCTTAGCTGCAAGCGAGAATCGAGCGATATTTCAAATTCACTATTGTCAGAGACACACAGTAATATTCAATAATATTATTTTTTACAAGTTATCTCTGAATCTATTTTCATTTTAGCAACACACAGTACAGAGAAAAAATTTAGATATGTCACTTCATGTCAGTTAGATGAGAATTTTATTGTTGTAGATGTAGATACTTCAGAAAATATTGTATTTGAGCGTTTCCTTTTGGAATAAATTACGTATTGTGAAGTTTTGACGTAGTTTAGTACCGAACCAGTGACCAAGAGAACGGCGGTAGCTTTTCGTCTGGGTCACGACAACTATAGAGTAAAGTGACATTACTATGGAAAATATCGGAAAATGTTATTGGAAAACGTTGTTTGCAATTTGGAGATATTCCCAGTTATCCAGTTCAGTCTACTTGTTACTAATGTCAATAACTGCTGAATGAGTTGGCCTCAATTTTCAATGGGAATTATCGACAATAATTTTTGCGTAGTAAAATACTAAATGAGCATAGATTGTCTGTCGAAGCAATTAACTGAACTAACAAAATTTTGAAAATGAGTCAAAAAAGAGTAATTGGAAGTTAATGAAATAAAGCCAGGATCTTCAAAAAAGAGGCCAATCTTCATTGGAAATATATTTGCTGAATAATTAATAACCACAAAATGAATATTTAAACTAGGACTTGGTTGGTAGGTGTACCTATGTAACTGGATAAGTGGAAATATATTTCAATTGAAAACAGTTTTTTTCAATTACATTTTCGATATTTTACATAGTAATGTCACTTTAGTCTATGGTGGATTTAGAATATCGGCCGATTCCCGCTTAGCCGCACGCTACTGATGATAACAGCTATGCGCGTATTCAGTCTAATTGAATGCACCAACTTTTGTAAAGAATGAAATTTTCTGAGAAACTATCATTAAAGAAAATTCCCATGTGGTTCTGAGATTTTGGCGGATATATATGAATATAAAAAAGCATCAAATTATAGTTAGTGACACCTATAATCTGTGTGTTGAAGCCTAGACCTGTTATCGTGGAATTTTAATGTATAAATGAATAAATGAATAAATGAATAAATGAATAAATGAATAAATGAATAAATGAATAAATGAATAAATGAATAAATGAATAAATGAATAAATGAATAAATGAATAAATGAATAAATGAATAAATGAATAAATGAATAAATGAATAAAATGAATAAAATGAATAAATGGATAAATGAATAAATGAATAAATGAATAAAATGAATAAATGAATAAAATGAATAAAATGAATAAAATGAATAAATGAATAAATGAATAAAATGAATAAATGAATAAAATGAATAAATGAATAAAATGAATAAATGAATAAATGAATAAAATGAATAAAATGAATAAAATGAATAAATGAATAAAATGAATAAATGAATAAAATGAATAAATGAATAAAATGAATAAATGAATAAAATGAATAAATGAATAAATGAATAAATGAATAAATGAATAAATGAATAAATGAATAAATGAATAAAATGAATAAATGAATAAATGAATAAATGAATAAAATGAATAAAATGAATAAATGAATAAAAATGAATAAATGAATAAATGAATAAATGAATAAAATGAATAAAATGAATAAAATGAATAAATGAATAAATGAATAAATGAATAAATGAATAAAATGAATAAATGAATAAATGAATAAATGAATAAATGAATAAATGAATAAAATGAATGGGAACGAATAAAATGAATAAATGAATAAATGAATCAAACGAATAAAACGAATCAAACGAATAAACGAATAAACGAACAAATGAATAAACGAATAAACGAATAAACGAATAAATGAATAAACAATCAAATGAATAAATGACAAATGAATAAAATGAATAAATGAATAAATGAATCAAATGAATAAATGAATCAAACGAATCAAACGAATCAAATGAATCAAACGAATCAAATGAATCAACTGAATAAATGAATCAAATGAATAAATGAATGAATAAACGAATGAATCAAACGGAAATGACACAAATGAACCGAACACACACACAAATGAACAAATGAATGAAATGAATGAACAGAATGAATGAATGAATGAATGAATGAATGAATGAATGAATGAATGAATGAATGAATGAATGAATGAATGGGAATGGAATATGGAATGAAATAGAATGGAATGAATGGAATGAATGGAATGGAATGAATGAAAGGAATGGAATGAATACTGAATGAATGAATGAACACACACAAATGAATAAACACACACAAATGAACACACACAAATGAACACACACAAATGAACAAATGAATAAATGAACACACACAAATGAATAAAGGAATAAAGGACAACGGAATAAACGGACACACAACACACACAAATGAATGGAATGAATGAATGAATGAATGAATGAATGAATGAATGAATGGAATGGAATGAATAAATGAATGGAACACAACACACACAACAGAATGATAAATGAACACACAAATAAATGAATGAATGAATGAATGAATGAATGAATGAAATGAATGAAGGAATGGAATGGAAGGAATGGAATGAACACAAACGAACACAGAATAAATGAACAAATGGAATAAATAAATGAATAAATGAATAAATGAACACACACACACAACACAAATGAATAAATGAACACAAATGAATAAAATGAACACACACACAAATGAACACACACACACACACACACACACACACACAAATGAACACGAACAAATGAACACACACAACTTGAAGAAATGGAATAAATGAAATGAATAAATGAATGAATAAAATGAACAAATGAATAAATGGAATGAATAAATGGAATAAACACAACACAAATGAATAAAATGACAAATGAATGAATGAATAGACACACAAATGAATAAAATGAATAAATGGAATAAATGGAATAAATGAACACAAATGAACACACACACACACAAATGAAATGAATGAATGAATGGACACAGAATAAATGAATAAACACAACACACACAAACGGAATAAATGAAATGGAATGAATGAAGGAATGGAATGAATGAATGAATGAAATGAATGGAATGGAATGAATAAATGGACAAACACAAATGGAATAAATGAATAAACACACACAAATGAATAAATAAATGGAATAAATGAATAAATGAACAAATGAATAAATGAACAAATGAATAAACACAAATGAATAAATGAATAAATGAATAAATGAATAAAATGAATAAATGAATGGAATGAATGAATGAAGAAGGAATAAATGGAACACAAAGGAATAGACACAATGAATAAATGAACAAATGAATAAAATGAATAAATGAGAGACAGACACACACATGCATGAGAATGGACCCAGGAACAGGAAAGAACACAGACTGGAAACGACACACATGGAATCGAACCGAGAGGAACGACCGACCCCATTGATCCAACTAGACATGGATGAGACCACACAGGACAGCCACAGGAGCCGAGGAACCCCCCCCCCCCCCCAAGACCCCAGTGGAGGAAACCGACCACAACCCAGCCCGAGACGGACCCGAATGAGAGGCACGACAACCATGTGGAATAGCCCAGGACCCCTGACCAGCCAGAACTGGAAATATTGAGCCGACCGACAGGACACACACGGCCCGATCGAGAATCCGCCCAACAGTCCACCGAAGTACTGCCCGGCTCAAACAATAGGACAAAACGACGGTCAATCGCCCGTCGGTGGTAGCCAGCAGCCAAGCCGAGTGCCACTGAGCTGGGACGGATAAATCAAGGCCGTCAGACGGGCGACTTTGGTGGTATTGGGTTATAGTAAAAAATGTCGGCATCCTGTCGTCCACTAGACTACAGCTGCCGTTCAACCCAGCGGGCTTTTGTAGTTACTCCTTGACGACAGAAGGTGGTCAGTAGCAGGCTGAATTTCACAGAGAAGCATTACTTCATTGTTTCCGCAAAGACGAGAAAGAAGAAAATCGCATAAATTTTGGATACATCCTATTGTCAATGACCGCCTAAGTTTCATACATTATATCATGAACTGAGCAGTAACCCTGATAAGTTCTTCCAGTTTTTCAGAATGCAAGCTGGTTAGGGCGTCACCAGAGCAAAGGCTTCCAATATGTTTGAGGGTAAGACTGCATTCACTTTCATTACATATTTGTACATGGTAATTTGACACCCTATCAAATGAACTCGTGAATAATTGTGTGGATTATTGAATCTTCAGCATCTTCAGCATATCAGTTTGACTCCTACTTCATAACCCTTGTTCGGAGTAGGTGTTAGTGAATTGGGTGAGGAAATGTTGAGGATCTGAATGGAATGTCTATATCTGTCTGGTGCCTGAGGACTCTCGGGGATGAGCCACAGTTGAAGTTGAAACAAACAGTCGCCCGTGGTGCAAGGAGTTTGGGCAACTGAGGATACTCCCTGCTGCTGCAGCTAGCTAATATCCCTCTCGACGTAGGAGCATGTGCTGTCGCGTTTCTCTGCTAGATGAATACAGAAGACGTACCAATTGGATCAAGATTATTGCTATTATTATTATGAGTAGCGGTACATTCTCAGAACTCTGTCCCAAATTATCATATATGGTGTACATTCTGAGATCATTGTATGGTACATTACGAGCAATAGTGGCGCTATATTCTGAGAACTTTGACCAAGATTTCTCATCTTCGGGCACTAAGCCTTTCATATTTATCTTGCAAAAAACCTCACACCTGCGTCGGTTTTCATATCGTCCAAATTTTTCGCTCACTCAGTGACACAAAAATAAGGCATCATCGACTTGGTGATATATTTATCCATATTTTGCTCTCATTTGTGACAATTCTTTTGTTAAATGATTATTAATTCATCTTATTTATCACACTATTTCTTCTCTTTCGTTCAGTATTTTCGATGACGGCAAAACTTCAATTCGAGTTTCCTCTCGTCTGCATTGTCTAAATTCTTGCTATCATTTCCAGTATCTAGATTCGGAGTCGTTTGCCTTTGTTGTGCAAGTGCTTCAATAAATAGTAGTTGATCGAAGTTTATCCACTTCGTCTGGAAGCACCTTTCCTTGTCTCTACTTTCTTCAAAGTTTGTAGTCCATTGAATTAATCTCTAAGGCTTTTTTCATTTCTTCGAAGATAAATAGCCGGACCAAAAAAAACTAAAATTATATAAAAATATCAATGTAATAAAATCTTAGGAATCACCCCTGTAAGAATATATATCGCCGGGTTCGATAGCAGATTCTCATACTCGATCCTTGAGGTTTTCGAGGGTCATAAACAGTTGGAATGGCGGGACTTAAACAATCGCGGCTTTGAGAAACCTTTGTCATCTGGAACGCAGGTTTGCTGTGCAAGCAGTCGAAAACAAAATTCTCAAACCAATGTTGACATCTGCTACCCGGTTGGTTGGGAAAAATCTTAGCGATAAATGAGGTAATTATCAGCGGGCCAAATTGGCCTGGCGGGAAATACAGAGAGGCAAACCCATTGTAAAATAATTCGTATTGTTTCCGTCACGCACCGAATAAACCTTCGAGATAGCGGGAATTTTGCTAGAAAATCTAGGTTCACTAGCCGAAGCGGGAAATGGTTATCACCTTTATGCAACGGAAGAATTTGTTGGTTTTCGTTGGCGGTACTCAATTAGCACCCACATGACAATTATTTTATTCAGATTACCGGCTTATTAGGCTGCAACGGGTCTAGGGCGAGGTTTTTTAGTCATTTCCAAATGAAAACTCCGGAAACTCTAGCTGTACAGGATGATCACTATTAGCAGTCTAAAGGAGAGAAATAATTGTCAAAAAAAACTTAAAATTCGGGTAGTGCCATTCCCAGCCAAATAACGCCACCTTCGGGTGACGAAGATCAAGCAGTAGCTCCACCCATCAATTACGCTCGTGATTGGTCGACGGAGTCATAACGAATTTGTTTATGATTTTGCAAAATATCACCCCATTGGTTAGGTAATTATTCCCAGTACGAATTAGTGGGAATAGGGTTGAATCTATCTTTTATAACCGATCAAAACTCGACTTGAGTGGGGGTTCTCAGAAAAACTTGGTAGGAAAAATCTCACGTAGGAAATTCTCGCAGAAAAATAGTCAGTTGATATTTCATCGTATTCGGGTTAAACTAATTTACCAGAAATTTTATTCAATAGTCTTTTGGGTTGGAACTAGAGAAAGTAAATCAAAATTTATTCAATTCCGTATCGAGATAAAATTCCAAAAGCCAACCTGCAACTATTGAACAGGGCGTCCCTCAAGGCTCTATACTCGGACCCTTACTTTCCTTTGTATATACGCTAACGATCTGATGAAATACTAATAATTTTTTCAGAAAACTCATGTAATCGCTTACGCAGATGACACGAATTTTTTGTCGAATGGCAAACGTGACAGCTCTCTGCTAAGAAATGACAATAAACTGGTCTACGATCGTTATTATAACATGGGCAAACAAAAAATAGTTTGACTCTCAACATATCCAAAATATGTTGATGAAATTCACCCTGCACAATATCTCAGAAAATCTCAAAATCCATGAGAATGACGAGTTACAGGTTGAATCATGTTCTACAGCTAAAAAATGCTGGGTCTTACATTAGATCACAAATTACATGCATTCGCTCACGTTGAAACCCTATGCGAAAAAAAAAATACGTAAAATCTGTTACGCATTGAGTTTCATGTCGACGCACTGTGGTAAAGAAGTGTTGCTAAATCTGTATTATGTGAACATACATTGTCATTTACGGTATGGAATTTTGAGCTGGGGTACAGGATCTTCTGCGGAAAGAGTTTTTATTTTACAAAAAATACAGTCAGAATCATTAAAATGACTTGGGTGGAGACAATCATGTAGAAATAAATTCAGAGGATTAAAAATACCACCATGCCTCTAGCATTTATATCTACGAACTTTTGCATACACGTATATAAGAATAGACCTCAACTTCGCACCAAAACCAGCATCAGTACTTAACACGTTCTAGAGACCTACTGATACCCAAAACGCACAGAACTATCCTATATAAAAAAAAGCCATCTTTATCTAGGACCCATACTTTAATAAGCTTCCGATGATTCCATCAAAACTGCGACAAATATCGATGTTTTTAAATCAAGCATCAAAAACTGCTCCTCGTCGAAAAAAAAAAATCTCTACACCTCGATGAATTTTAACATTAATTTTAGAGTCTCGTAGATTTTCATGATATATGTTTGTTTTTTTGGACGTGATATATATGTTTTCTTCATGATATGATATGATTAAGATATTATTATATATATCTTTTATTTGTACCACATAATACATATTAAGTAGAACTAGAAATCTAAGAAGGTCGTAAATAGCCACGACCCTCATTATTACCTATTGTTCACATAAATAAGCAATAAAGTGTGTGTCCCTTTTAAAAGATTTTCAGATCCGGATTAAAATATCTCATGAAATAGTTTGGCATTTTAATAATAGCGGCCTCTCCATTATTTTTTTTTTGGCTTTTTGTATTTAAATTAATTTGATAATAAAAAAAATCTCGAGGTTGATTTAGAACTTGGTAGATATGCTTTAAATGTGTGTAAATAATAAAATTTACTTACCTGGCCACCAGATCTAGCAATTAATGGGCTATAGCGTTAATGGTCTATTTACGTGGTTACAAAATAAATTACCTACTAGATTCGGAAAACAAGACTGTTTTGAGAACTGACCGCTTTCCAATTTCAGAAATAAAAAGGGAAAAGTTAAACAACATTTAGTCATTACCTACCTAATATTCCGTTGTGTCAGTTGTGTCTATTTTAAAGAGTCTATCGGGTTTTTTGTGTCGTGAAAAAATGTGGCGTCCAGGGGGCTCATCCCTGAAGCTAGTTCTTCAACTGGTTGTCGTAGTACCACTAGTCGACAAATGTTCACCCTCATGGGAAACAAATTATTTTAAAATGTTTATACTTCCTTCTGGAACGTGGAATGTCCATGACCCAAACCCGTAAGAAAGTGTTTTTTCCAGAAACACCGACCCCACAGTGTTAAAAAATAGTAAGTAACCCTATTTTGGAAAGGAAGAAACGAAAAGACTCTGCCAGTTCAAGGAAACTAGATGGCTGTGATGTAGATATAATTCGAAGAACAATATATGCCTTGTATAAAGAGAAATTGTGCCTACATTAGATATTTTAATGCAACTTTTTAAAAAAGAATAAAAACTGGTATCCGGGTGTTGCAAAGAGACTTTGAGGAAGTCCCCTTTCACAAAACGGTTTTAAAATTTTAAAAAAAACTCACTAGTAGCAGAAAAATCTTAATGGAATCTGTGCACCTTAAGAAATGGAGATTTGAATATTTATTGGCAATAACCGAATTTAGAGAATATGGTAGAACAGTAGTGTATTTGGATGAAATTTGGGTTCGATACACACGATTTTCCCAAAAACAAAAGTTGGGTAGAATCATCTGACTTGTGCCAAACTAATGCGCTGTCTAATAAAGGAAAACGCATTACGATAATTCACGCAGGAACCGAAAATGGTTTTATAAAAAAATGCGTTGTCTTTATCGGTAAAGAATATTAAGGACTCTGTAGTCGATTATCATGATGATACTACAGCCGAATTATTCGAAGACTGGTTCCAAAATAAACTCATACCAAATATTCCCCCCAACAGTATTATCGTCATGGTCGAAGACTAGATAAATCACCATTTTTTCAAATGACTCCAAAGCCACTATAAAAGAATATATGTTGAATAATGATATGTACTATGGGGAAAAAGTGCACAAAAAACAGTTACTAGAAGTTTTACGCAGTTATTCGATAAAAAAGAAAAAATTTTTTTTGATTTCATTGGCTGAAAGTTTTGGGGCATAAGGGCTCAGACTTCCTCCCTTTCACTGTATGTTTAACCCAATTGAACATATTTGGCATCATTTTAAATCAGCAGTTGGAAGAAATAATACTTCTCCAACCTTAAGTTCAACTGTGGTAGCTTTCATTCCCAAAAAGAAACTGCAAAAAATTCCGATAGCAGCTGGGCCAAGTGTGTTTCCCCCTAATTTAAAAAGGGGGAAGAGTCATATATGGATATTTTAAAAAATTCCCATAGAAAAGTTTATTATCAATTTGAACGACAGTGAATTAATTTTAGGTATATCATATATTATTATATTATAATATAATTTTATATATATATATATATATATCATTATCATATATTTATATAAATAAACAACCCCAATTTATATTCAAGCGATTTTTCAATGATTATCTCAACCCAATATCATTACATCTACCTATAAAACAAAAAAATTTTAAAGGCTAGGCAGGTAAACTTGCATAGAATCCACCGCCTGCTGATAACTCAATGGTTGGGTGATTTACGACCTTCTGGTTCCCCTTTATCTCCTGACGCTTTCCCCTTTTTATTGTATTTATATAATGTTTCCCACTTTATACTTTTTTAAAAGAAAATAAATTATTATTATTATTTTTTATTTATTATTATTATTATTATCATTATTATTATTCATTATTATTACCAATTTCCCCCAATCACAGGTCGTAATTGCATTTTTGTAGAATTGACAATTTTTTTTAAAAAATTTCAATTTTAATCACTTTTCCAATTCTTTTGGGAAAAAAAAGGGTTTTTCCGAAGTATTGCATAGTCAAAAATGTAGGTTTCTCAGAATTTGGAGAAAAAAAGGCAAATTCAAAGAGAATATCTCAATACTTTGGGGAATAAAAAATCTAAATTTTTAGAGAAAAAAGTGAAAATGTTGAGAACAAAAAAAAGGGAAAACGTTGGGGTTTCAATATGAGAATATACTATCCTGATGTCGCCAATAGGCGTATTAAAATGGGACATGGAGATCACTGATGGAGAAGAAATAATTACTTGACTACTTTTAACATTTTACATTTCCCCCAAATATTTTGTTTTATCCCCAATGGGAGATCTGTTGTGCTGGAAATCATTATACCCCCTAATTATTTTATGTCTCATGTAAAAAATTCACAGAAACATATCGACGTTCGTTTGTGGTTAGTTCTTGGGAAAACTCTAAACATAACTTTCCCATACCTATTTAACGAACAAAAAAATGAAAAAAATTTTCCCCGGGAAAAAATTACATACCACGAATAAAAAAAAGGAATTGATGACATCATTTTTTTTAAACAGGAAATTACCCGGGCGTGCAGAACCAGAAGTGGACTGGCTCTGTTTTTAAAATACAGGTCAAGGGAAATATCTCAAAAAAAAAAAAATCCCAAACACGGGTTTAGGCAAGATAGGGCCCTCAACCTAAGTTGAAAAAGGCAACTCCCATATGTGGTACATCATTGGAAAACTTTTCAAAAAAGGTTTCGGGAGTACCCATAAAACCGCACCCCCGACAATCCATCTGTTTCTAAATCGATGATTTAAAAAATTTACGAACTATTAAAGTAAAAAGCGCTGGCCTTCCCTCATGCATAAAAACCCTATTATTTGTCCTAAAAGGGGAAAGTCTTCAGGCAAAATATTTTTCAAGGAAATCATGATAAGAATTTCCATTAAGAGACCCTGGAAAAAGTGGGACGAATCAAAAATCCCCAAAATCCAAGCCACACATTCAATGAAAACCTGGACTGAACTATTTTCTGAGGGTTTTCGTCACCCCCACACATGATTATTATGAAAGTTCATTATGGCGTTCTTTTGAAAATGTCCCTTTAGTCAGTGAATTTTATTCTGCAGTAAATTGAAGGTTTTGTGCAATTTTCGGGTATCCATTGGCAAAATGTTACACGGGGAAAGGGAAAACCCCCAAACAATGCTTGGACACGCTGTAGGGATAAGGATACAACTGATTTTTTTTTGAGAATTACCCAAACGAATTTGTGATCTACGTTCAGATTTTGCGAAATTTTTTCAGTACTTGACTGTGGATATTATTGGGATTGCCTGAAGAACAGCTTCTTCAACTCTGGTGTCCTAGTAGCCAACGGTCTGCCTGCCACTGGATTTTTTTAAAGGATCCAGACTTCACAAGCCGCTAAAAAAGGTTTCTGAATGTCTGGGATTCGGCGCTCGATGATTAGGGAATTTTTTCATTTTTAAATACGTCTAGCCTCGTAGCAATTCCCACGGCAAGACCGTAAAATTTTTTTTTTATGTTCTGGTTCCCACAAAAAGGGATATCCTGTAATGTTCGGGAGAACATCGGGGGGAACCTAGGAAAGAAGGTAGGATTTGGGTTTCTTCTTAAATTTCTGAAAGGTTGTATGCCCTGGGGAACCCCTCCCTAGGGCAATGAGTTCCAAACCCTCCCCGTTCTTTGGGATGAACGAGTTTTTGGGAAAAAGTGATGTTCTGCAGGTTTCCAAAGTGACCACGAAGGGGTGTGATGACTGAACTTGACGGGTTAATCTCGAAGAGACTGCCAAAGCAGGAACGATTGTTGATATTTCAGAAGAGCATCGCCCATGAAAATATCTATAAAATAGAGACAAATCGCCAACTTTTCTACGGTTTTTTCAGACAAGTGAGCGAGTTTGAAAAGCGAGGCATAAAGACGAGACGAATTCCCCTTTTTGGGACAGAATCCAATAGCCCAGGATATGTTTAGGTGCTGCACTCCAAATATGGGAACAGTATTCCAGGACAGGTCGGATCTGTGCCTTATAGATCATAAGCAGCTGACTGGGGGGGGAAATAGCTCTTTGGGACGAAAAAAGAAACCAAGTTTTGGGGTGCACTTTTTGGGAATGGACCCCCACGTGATTTTCCCAGGGAAAAGGGTTTTTCGATAGTAATACCAAGCATCGATATGGATGGCTTCCAGTGGTATGGTTAATTTCCGGGCAAAGTTTTGTTAGGCAAGTGAGATCGGCTTTTTTAGAGAAAAGACATGCCGGTTTTGTTTGCATTGAATTCTACCGCCATTAGGGTCCCCCTTGAGAATTGTTTCCGTCCATATTTATATTATTAACATTTCTTTTCCCCGTTCATTTCTGGTTTCACGGGCTGATATAGGGGCCCTGGAAGAGAAAGGGGATGGAGGGTACTATCATCGGCAAAAACTGTGTACTGACATGAAGTTGCTTTCAACAGGTCGTTGATGTGGGAAATAGAAATAGTGTTGGTGCGAGAATGGATCCTTGCGGGGAAAACCAGCATTTTGGGGTAGAGTGTCGATGAAACTCCATCGACCACTCATGGAGAGACCTGTTTTTAGAAAACCAGCAAGCAGAGAACACAGCTGGGGGGGGGGGCCCTAAGACGGAAAACTTGGCGAGGAGTCCCTGAAACCCCCGATCGAACGCCTTGGAGATATCTAATGCCACAGCTAAAGTTTCCCCCATGCTTTTTAAAGATAGCCGCCATATATGTGAGACGGCGAGCAGGTCACCAGTTGATCTCTGATGGGGGAAGCCATATTGCCTATCGTTGACAACCTGAGTCTTCCAGATATTTCATGAGCTCGATGTTGATGGCTTTTTTCCCTGACCTTTGAAATAATAGATAGCAGTGGGTAGGTCTGTAGTTGCTAGGTAGGGCCTTTTGCCTTTTTTGGGGCTGGCTGTACCTTGCAATTTTCCAATTGGACGGAAATACCCCCCCAAAATTTTAAGAGTGGTTTAACAACCCGGGGAAAAAAACAGGTGTTAGTTCGGGGATTTCTTTTAGAACAATCGGCGGGGTTCCGTCAGATCCACAGGCTTTGTTGGTGTTGAGACCCCGCAAAATCTTTCTGATAGTACGTTGGCGAAAGGTGATCTCGGGGATGTGATTTAATAGGTGTAATGTCTGGGGGGTTTTTTTCCATTTTTTCCAGAGTGGAATTTTTGCAAAAGGTGCGCAAAAAATATTGGCTTTTTCCCCGGGCAGTCGTTGCTAGTGTTCCATCTTTTTTGGTAGGGAGGAAATGAGCTGAAGTGAAATTTCTTCCCCACAGCTTTGGGAAAGACCAAAATGAACGGGATCCGTTAGGACTTTAAAGAAGTTTTGATCTTATTTTGGCTTTTGGGCATTTTTTGAGTTTTCTATTGTCTCGTAAATCAATAAGCCATTTCCCCATTCGTGTGTTGCCATATGGAAAGATTGGAACACAAATACAGAAAACAACTTCACTGTCACAAGAACGGAAAAAAAACAGGACAAGTACTTATGTTATCTATTTCAAATCGGAAAAGAGCCCAAAAAAAAACTATGTAACAAAAAAAATTTTTTTTTTGACTACATTCAAGTTTTGGGAATGTATAAGACCATTGGGGGGAAAAAAAAGACAAATGTTTTGCGTATTTTTTCCGATATTTATTTTAAGGGGCGACGGAAATAATTCAAATGCATCGATTATTTAACCCCCCAAAAACCCGGGAAAACAGTTGCTCGCAGAGATTCTCCCCGGGGAATATTTTTTTACTAAAAAAACGGATACAGGTACGTAAAAAAAAGTATGACATTTCAAATGACTGAATGACATGTGGGGGGCCCCCCCCCAGGAAAGAGACAAACAACATCAAATTTTTTTTGTCATTGAAGAAAAACCCGCCCCCCAATTTTTTTATTTGAATATCACAATTATTTTGAAATGTGTTCGAAAAAAAAAAAAAATAAGAATTCAATTTGACACCCGACCAAAACGAAAACCGGAATATTTTATGGGACCTTTCTTCTTATTTTGACGTCAGAACATGCCCCCAAAAATTTTCCCAACACGTATTTAAAAAAAAAATTTTTATATTTATTTTGTTCATATTTTTTTTTTCCCCCTCAACTAACAATAATTTTTTTTTTTTTTTTTGTAATAATATTTCAATGTGTGTAGTATTTTTATAGTCACGCAAAAGTAGAAAAACCCCCCTATAAATGTTAAAACCCCTTTTGATCAACCATGATTGCATTTCACCTGATTGTAAAAATTTTCATTTATATCAAAAAACATTATTATTATTAAAATTTCAAAAATTTATTTAGTGTGGGTCACCTGCTGATGATATAACTAAGTTATAGAAATTCGTTAAAGGGGGAAGGAGAAGTCTTCACAATCATATTATTTTATATCCATATCCCGGGGGATTCCCCCCATAACTTTTATTTTTGGGAAGATAAAAAAAAGAAATTTGGGGGGTTTTGTATTATAGCAATTTTTCTTTTTTTACATAGTTGTTGTTTCCATACTGTTTTTAAAATATTTGAGAAAAAAAAGTATTTTTTTTCCAATTGTTATATTTCGACTAGACCCATGGATGGGGTTTAAACGTTTTTATTTTTTATCATAACAGGGAAAATAGACTTTGAGATTTTCGACTTCACATGTTTTGAGAATTTTGAAAGCCCCAAAATTTGTCCATTAAGGTTCAAAAAATTTTTAAAAAGCCCTTCCTTTTTTGATCACGGGGGTTCAATTTTTAATTGTTGCGCGCAACATTGATTAGCTTTTGCAGTGATTTCGGGGAAAGCCCCCCTTTCCCAGCCCTTTCCCACGAGCAGGATGTTTATACAACTTTTTTAAAATTTTTCCCCAAGAGAAAAAAAAAAGGGAGTAAGATCTGGGATCTAGAATAGAAAAAAAAAAAATACATCATAAAAAAAAAATGACAACTTAAGAATGTACCTGCAGGCCACTAAAGGGGCCGAAGTGCCAATCCAATTTTCAAGGGTGTCACCAGATGTTCTTTTTCGACTTGAAATTTGGGGAAAAAAAATATCAACTTGGTTAGCCAGTGGCAAATCTTCAATGAAATAAATTTGACTTCTAAGGAACTGTAGATATCTTTCCGCAAAAAGGGCCGTCGAAAATGAGGGGCCCCCAAAAACCTCCGATAATACCCCCCAGAATTGAAACCAAACGGGCTTGAAAATTTCATTCTTTATCGATGTAAAGACCAATACCTTTTTTTTTTTCCATTAAAAAAACCCCCGTTGGTGAATCGGTTATATAACGAATTACCTAATGTAACGATTGAACCGCTCAAAAATGTTTAAGAATAAAATAAAAAAGTATCCAATATTCCTAGAAAAAAACATACACCAATTTTTGGGGAAAAACCAAAAAACCACTTTTTTTCCCGAAAACCCATCTTCATAACTTCCCCACCCCCCAAAAAAAAAATATGCAACTGACAACCCTAATATGTGATTCGCGGGGGGATCAATGCACAAGGCTTCTTTTTGGGATTACACTATCATTTATTTATTCATTCATTTTATTCACTTTCCAATTATCATTGTTGTAGTATTTTATGGTTTTTAATATTGATTGCAGTAGATAGAGGGAAAAATAAAATCATTAAATTTATTTTTTTTTTTTTATTTTATTTAAGTGATTACTTATTCTGCACACAGCCATTGCTTTACAGATTCCCTTTTTTTTTTATTTCCCCCTTTGTATATGTATCTTGTCTATTGTCCGAATAAAAGAATATTAATATCGATTAAAACGGCCCCTCTTCTGTATTTAAAAAACCAGTTGCAAAAGTTAATTTTGGTTGTGGTCGTTATCGTAAAGATGTTGGTAGTTGGTATGATTGATCGATAATTATATTTTGTAAAAAAATTCTCCAAACGGACGAATAACTTATATCACACTAGAAACAATTTCGAATTGACGCCGTACAATTAAATTTCAACATAGGCCAACACGTCACTTTTTTCTTCGCTGGCATTTTCTTCTGGTTCATTTCTATTTTCCTTTCCCAGTTTTGGAAAATAATCCCGAGTGGGTTTGGACGATTGGGGTTCCTGAGCAAAAATTCGAGCTGCATCAGTTGCATTCTTTTGCTTCTCCGTAAATTAACAACATGTAAATTTTTTTTCCTCGTTTCTAATATAATTTTCCATATCAAATTATAAACTACGCAACAAATACTTTTTTTAAAAGTGACAGCATATTCATTAGCCATTTTTTTTGGGGTATCTAGCAACAGCCAATTGTTTGTCGCGTATAACTAGAATAACAGGACTTATGCATAAGTATACCAAACGTTTTATTTGTTATTGGGGTATGATCGCTTTTTGCAATTATTCAAAAAAAATAGGGGAAAATAAAAAAAAAAGATATGGTATCAAATTATTCGTAAAAAAAAATGATCTTTCAAAAAGAGCTGACGAGCCACCCCTTCCATTTGAAAAATCGTTGACTGGAAAAATTCATTTTTTGGACATTTGAATAATTCTTGAAACACTGTGAAGTCATAAGCGTCAAAGTCGTATTTTTCCATGTTACATGATCAAAAAAAAATTTTTACAAAATTAAACCGAGAATAGGGGAAATGAAAATTTAAAAAAAAAAATAAACCTTTTTTTTTTCAATAACTTAGCTAAAAACCAATGTAAGAACTAATTTTAGCCCCGTCAAACAAACAAGCAAATGAATTAGGTAAGGTGTAAAATGATGGCATCGAGTTGCGCGGTGACATTCTGATAATTTTGTGGAGTAATTTAATGATCTTCGTTGATTGTCGGGCCGGCCGACCCAAAATTAGTTATTTACAATAGTTTAGGAGCTTAGTTATTGAGAATAAGAAGGTTTTTTTTCTTTTTTTTAAATTTTCAGTTCCGTATTTCATTGGTTTAATTTTTTTTAGAAAGTTTTTTTTTTCCCAAATTTTTTGTATAAAATCTACTAATTACTACAAATTTTTTTTGTTTTCTTCCAAAAACTTACTTCCCCAAACCTTATTTTAACCCTTTTAAACCAGTTAAATAATATGATTATCTACTTTTTTATTTGTTGTAATATACATTTTTTTTTTGTTGTTTTTGGTTAGTTTATTTCATTACTTTGTATATCATTCCACCCCTCTCATAGAATATAATGATTGTGGCGGATGTAGGATGTCAACTACATATGTGTGCCAATGTTCACAAGTGAAAATCAATTATCCCCTATTTTTCACCCGTAAGGGTGGATAATTCCATTTTGAAATCCAAATATGACCAATCATGAGGTATAGATAGATAGGGTAGTTCATTAACTAGGATGTAAAAAAAAAACATTTGTAGCAAGTCAAAAAAATAATGTTTGGGGGATAAAAACAGATGAAAAAAAACAAACATTTTAGATAAATTACAAGAAAAAAAAAAAAAAGTAACAGTTCAAATAAATGATTTACAAAATGGAAAACAAAAAATTTCATTTACACGAACAAACCCTTTTAAAAGTTGAAAAAAATGTATAGAAAGATACAAGCAAGATGTAAATAATAATGAAATTTAAATAAGAAGGCCACAATTGTTAACGTTTTAAAAAGGGGGTTGGGGGAATATTCGTTAATATAAAACAATGTGGGTTAAGAGATTTTTTAAACCTCTTAAAACTAACAAAATAGGTAGATCTTTAACAGGGGTAATATTTTTTAAAAAATTAACTTGAGGTATTGATCGGGGATTTGTGAGTTTCAGCCCCCTGGTCTAAAAAAGATTAGCACCCTAGTGTTAATTTCCCTAAAACCCTTTTAAATTTTAAATGCGTTTTGTGGGTTAAATTTTTCCAAAAGGGTTGATAGATAAAGATAGAAGGTATCGTCTTTATGTTTTTTTTTAAAAAAGGTTTGGGGGATCTCAAAACCCGGGATTTAAAAATTTTTCAAAGCTCCTTTTTTAGTAAGAATATTTTCCCTGGGGCATTTTCCCCCAAAATAACAACAGAGGGGGAAAAAAAAAAAGCATAATATAATTTATAAAAGAGTTTTTTAAGCCACAAAATTTTTCAATTGCCTGAGTAAAAATAGTTTTTTTGGGAAAATTTCGAGCCTAATTAATTTCCCAAAGTGATATGACCAATTCAGGGGTATGCCTAGGGTGATGCCTAAATTTTGACATTTTTACCTTTTTGCTATTTTTTTTAGAGAATGTGATAGTTTATTTTTTTCTTTATTTAGTTTCAAAAGGTTTGCATTGAACCATTTCTCAGCCTGATTTCCATGTTTTATTGTAAGCAATTTTTCACAGCTTTTGGGTTTGTAAAAGGGGAGTTGTATCATCGGATAGATTACGATTTATCTGGTAATAAGTGAAAGAAGAAGTCGTTTATATAGATGATGAACAAAGAGGCCCCAAAAAAGGGGCCCTGTGGTTTTGATTTTGATTGGCAAAAGACCCGGGGGTTTTTTTTTTCCCCCAAAATCAACGAGTTTACGATTGTTCAAGTAAGAGCTTTAAAAAGGGGGGTGCAACCCCCTGATTCCGATTTTTCAGTTTCCCCTTGTAGATTAAAGTAGAAATACAGTCAAACGCCTTGCTCAATCACACAATGGGGTGAGCTAGTGTTTTTGTTCAAAACCATCAACTATGCTCTTGACCACAAAAAAACAACAGCTTGTATAGTAGAACAAGATTTTCAAAACCATATTTGATCCGTTTTAAAGGATTTTAACTTAAAAGTAGAGATATAATCTTTTTTTAAAAATAATTTTAAAATTTTGCCAAATATAGGGACGATGGAGAAAATCGATGATTTTCAAGGAGGTTTTTATCGCCCTTTAAAAAAATGGAATGACCTTTTCAATTTAAATTTATCTGGGGGAAAATACCCCCTCTTATGCAAGCATTGAAAGGACATGTGGGGTTGATCAAATAAGAACTTGTTTTTTTATTATTCTACCTTTAAGGGGGGATAACATCAAAAAAATTGGAATTCTTCAACTCACTATGGATTGAAGACTTGAGGTGGGCAAGGTTCAAAGAAGAAGGATCCTGCAAAAGGGTTTTAGACTACATCAGTGATGATGGGCAAGCAAATGTTATTAGAAGGGAAATTGTTTAATTATAGTTTCTGCTATAGTGGTAAAAAAATAAAATTAGAGGTGTGATATCATCACAGGTTTTTCGGGGTTATTTTTTTTTTTTTCAAAGTTGATGAGTTTCCAGCTACTTGACTTTATTATCTGAGTCACAAAAATTTATCAAAGCAGACCTTTTGATTCCAAGATAGGATTTATTGTTAACATATTTAAAAAATTGTTTATGATTAGGACTTAGTCACGTCATATATTGTTTTTTTGGGAAAGAACTGTGTCCCTTTTTCTTAAGTCATCGTTGAACCAGCCAAAAGGGTTCTGTTGGACCACTGGGGACTTTTTTTAGGGGGAAAAAATTTATGGACTAGACTTACAAAAGATTCAATAGAAAATCTAGATAACTTCAGAAGAGCATTTCGTTGAAAATGCCCAATTTAAATTTTTTTGGGGTGTCTGGGTTCGAGAATACCTGGGATGTTTTATTTTCTGAAGAGAGGGACATTTTTAACTTGTTTGTTATTATTTATATTTATAAATTGGATAGTGATCGGAGAAGATATCCCAAAGCCAGACTATAGCTGTTCCCCCTCGAAGTTTGTGAGTTTTTGTCTATACAGCTCTTTGAACCATTTTCAACCTGGTAAATTCTTTGATAGTAAATCAAGTCCCAAAAAAATTTTTTTAAAAAATCGATTAGTGATTCGAAGAAGGTTCAAAAGTTTATTTGAAATTCCAAGTAATTTTTGACCTATATTTTGTGAGATAAAGATTAAAAGTTCTTCAAGCTTACCCAAGAAAACAGAGCAATCTTCAATGATGCTGATCTATAGACTGTGATAATGGCAGTTTTAGATAGGAGTTGATGCCACATATTTCAATATCACGCCAATTCAAAATTTTTCGAGTTTGAGAGGTTTATGTTGATATTCCCGAATAAATAGGGCCACACCACCGTGAAATGTTTGGGATCTGAAAAGAATGATCCCCAGGTTATAGTTGGGTATGTTACAGTTAAACATTGATCGCCCAACCAATTTTCCGAAAAAAACACAGAACACTAAACTTGTCAATTTGTCCAAGAACAGGACAGTTTGTCCAATTTGTTGGATATTTTCCCCGAATATTTAAGTGAAAAAATCCACCCGTCGTAGTTTTAATGTTGTCAAAAATTGGGCCGACGGGGAAGGTCTTCGTATTTTTTTCTGGTTTCCCATGGAAGAGAGTTTGTTTCTCTTCGTAACCCAAACCCGAGGGCTGAGAAAACTGAAATCATCATGTTGGGATGCAAACTTACATACCGAATACCGAAAGAAGAACATCATCCAAAAACCTGGTTTAACAGAAACTGTAAGCTGGGTTCCAAACAGGCAGCATACCACGATGGAAAAACCGGGACCTGAGACCAGAGCGCATCGTTGAGGCTAGAGGCATTTGCAAAGAGAAAAAGAATCCCAAAAAGATCTATAATGCCAAAAAAGATCAAACTTGTTGAATGTCCCAACGGATCCCGTTCATTTTGGTCTTTCTGGCTGTGGGAAAAAATTTCACTTCCAGCTTTTTTCCCTCCCCAAACCCAAAAGAAGATGGAACACTAGCAACGACTGCCCGGAAAAAACCCAAATTTCTTTGGCACCTATTTGCGGGAAAATTCCATTTATTTTTTCGGGAAAACAACCCCGAACATTAATATTGACAGTAAATGCCCGAGATCACCTTTCCCCAACGTATATCAGAAAGATTTTGCTGGGTCTAAAACACCAACAAAGCCTGTGGATCTGACGGAACCCCGGATTGTTCCAAGAAATGTCCCCCGAACAACACCTGTTCTTTGAAGTTGTTCAACCACTCTTACAATTTGGGAAATTTTCCGCCCAAATTTGGGAAAATTGAAGAGTACAGCCAGCCCTAAAAAAGGCAAAAGACCCTACCTACAATACAGACCTATCCACTGCTATCATTATTTCGAAGGTCAGGGAAAAAACCCACAACATCGAGCTAAAGGAAATATCGGGAAGACTGGAATTATCAATGATGGGTTTTCCCGCCATCGAGATCAACTGGACCTGCTCGCATACGCCAAATTTTGGAGCTATCTATTGAAAAGTAGGGAGAAACTTTAGCTGGGCATTAGATATCCCAAGGCTTTCGACGAGTTTGGCCCCGGGGACCCTCGCCAAGCTTCCATCTTATGGCTTCCCCCGCTGTGTTCTCTGTTCAGTTTTCCCCAAACAGGTCTCCCATGTAGTGGTCGATGGAGTTTCCTGACCTCTACTATAAATTGGTGTTCCGCAAGGATCCATTTGCACCAACACTATTTTTTTCTTCCATCAACGACGTGTTGAAACAACTTCATGTCCCCTACAAGTTTTTCCGATGATGTACCCTCCATACCCCTTCCTAGGGGCCCCCTTTTCAGCCCGTGAAACCAGAAATGAACGAGGAAGAAATGAAAAATATAAAATGGACTTACCAACAATTCTCGAATGGGGATCCCAAAAACGGGAAACAATGCAAACAAAAACAAGATGCTTTCTCTGGCCGATCCCATGTGCCCAAATAACTTTTTCGGAGTAACCATACCCAAGTCATCCCTATCGATGCTTGGTTTTCTATAGCAAACCCTTTTCCCGGGGAAAACACGTGAGGGCCATTGCCAAAAGTGCATCCCAAAAACTTGGTTTTTTTTTTAAGAGCATTTACCCCAGTCAGCGTTTTCTATAAAAGGGACAGATCCACCTGTCCTGAATCTGTTCCCCCTTTTGGGGGTGCGGCACCAAACATATCCTGAAGCTATTGGGCGTCCAAAAAGGGTTTTTCGTCGGTGATGCCTGCTTCAAACCCCTCAGTCTGGAACACCGTAGAAAAGTTTGGGGATTTGCCCCATTTTATAGATATTTTCATGGGCGATGCCTTTGAAATATCAACAATCGTTCCTCCCTTTTGGGCCTTCGAGATTAACCCGTCAAGTTATCTTCACCCTTCGTGGTCACTTTGGAGACCCGAACATCATTTCCCAAAAACTCATTCATCCCAAAGAACTGCGAGGCTTTAACCATTTCCCAGGGGGGTGTTCCCCGAGGCATACAACCCCAGAAATTTAAAAAAAACACCAACTCCTACCTTTTTCCCTTTTCCCCCGATGTTTCTAACATTACAGGATATCCTTTTTTGGGGGGGAACCCAAACATAAAAAAAAAAAAAAAATCTCGGCTGATGGGGGCTTTTTTCCAAAGAAAACTTTTTTTACAGGGGCCCCTTTTGGGGATGGATTCGTCCCAGGCTTTGTCGTATCATAATTGATACAAACTGAAAAATGACGAGAATGAGGAAACTTTAAATTTAAAAGTTTATCAACTTTTTCCCCCTTCAAATAAAAAAGAATCTTCCAGATCGAAAAACCCCAGTATATACAAAGTTATGCCTGATAGAATCGGTTAACGGACAAGAATTCAGAGGGTGAGGATCAATACCCCTTTTTTCTACCCTTAGGGTGGATTTCATCTTTTTAAATTAAATGGGCCCAAACTTCGAATAACCCATCCACTAAAAAAAGAATTATCGGAATCGGCCCCTCTCAGTAAAATTTTGGGGTCATACAAAAAAATAACGACTGAAAACCCCCCCTTTTTGGGTTTTCTCGGTTAATGAAGGATTCAACATCCATGGCATTCTAGATCAAAATTTTTGAATTGGAATAAAATGAATTTTTTGTCTATTGACAATGAGGTGTTGGATTCAGAATGTCATTCTCGATCGAAAAAAGTGAAAATAAATCGAAATTTGGGGACATTTCCGGTAAAACCGGAAGTACGGCAAAAAGTAAGTATCCCAAAAAAATTAAATAAAACTAAAAACACAACCCAAATTTTTTTCTTTTTTCAAAAAAAAAGTTACCTTAGAGAATCCCCCGGTACATTAAAACTGTGTTGTTTGAAACGAGATTTTATAGATAGCAAGTTTGACCAACGTATATGTTGGCCCCGGAGGCACTGCGTTTCTAGTGATTAGGGCCATTCATTGTTACCGCTCCCGGGAAACCCGCGGTAAAAAAACCCAAAACTTACGTAACCTGGTAAAATCGCATTTACGGGGGAAAACTTGGCTACGGAAAAATTTTCTTCCCGACAACGAACGCCCGCTGAAACCGTGAAATGATCCGTTGCCATAAGCGTAATTTGCTCCCTAATGAAGTAACAGTTATAGAGCGAAATTATTGAACTTATTCGTGATTTTAAACCCAATTAAAAGTATTGATTATTTTATGTAGCCGTTTGATTTTTTTAGGAGGGATTCACGCGTTTTTTGCCGCAGACGGCGCCCCCCTCTCTGGCCGATCTTAAAGGGGTCTTGAGGATGTTGAGGGGAAAGGTTTTAACCCATTCTGACTGTAGCCTGTTGTGGTTCTTGTTTTCTGTGGAATGGAATCGCCACGAACTTTCGCATTCAACATTTTTCCCAATTTTGGGAAAAAAACTGACATTTCGGTAAAAAAAACGCCAATGTCTTTTTTACCCCAAGAGATCGTCAAATCCTTGAGGACGTGATGGACAGAAATGAAGCTTCTTCATTTTTATGTCAACAAATTAAAAAAATGGGGAAAAAATACTATAAATAGTAGATTTCTGATAAAAAGAATATACGACACGGGCCCCGTAAACCAAACCATTGATTTTTTTTTGGAATTTATCCATTTCATTATATGTTTTTGAGTAAGGCTGCAAAAAAAAATTATTTTAGTTGAGGGGGGCTAAAAAAATGTGACATATCAAAGTTGTGTTTTTTTTAAAAGGAACACCCCCGTATTTCGTTTCCTTTTTTAAAGGCCGGAAAAAAAAAATATGATTTCTATGAGGTCATGTAAACTATAAACGTTCCGAGTTATTGATTTTTTTTTTTGAAAAAAGTAGGTACAATTGGAAACTGAATAACATCAAATGTATAGAAATCATCCTTTTGAATTCGACCAAGATAAAAAAAGGTTCTGGGGTTTTATTTTTCCCCAAAAAACCCCCTTTCTCAATATTAAACAGAATGTTCAAAATCATTGTCATTTTAAAATTTTAAAAAGATAACTTTTATTTCAAATGGGAAAACCATGTATTTTTTCTGAACAATATAAAATTCAATTATCTTTTATTTCATATTGGGTTTCCTATACCTAACCTAAATAGTTTTTTAGATATTGGTTTTTTAAAA